>JAPSGF010000065.1:1440304-1619961 GCA_035772895.1 Perdix hodgsoniae
AAAATAAAATAAAATAAAATAAAATAAAATAAAATAAAATAAAATAAAATAAAATAAAATAAAATAAAATAAAATAAAATAAAATAAAAAAGCAAGCCTGATGATTCCCTTTTTCTCTTTATTACAGCTGCACTACTCGTGCCGCTGTCATTAAGGGCCTGTCAGCATTTTTATTAGAAACTGCTACTCCAGGGGTTTATAACTCAGAGTAAAAATTCACTCCAGAATGAACCTTGTCATGCAAGGGAGAACTTATTTAAGTCCAAATGTCAGAAAATTGTATTTATGCATTTTCAAAGTTATTTTACAGCACTTTTGACTGCTCAGGTAAATACAACTACATTGCTGTCTGATACCTTGAGTTCCAGCACTGCAAAAGGAATTTGGTGAACGTGGTGTTCAGACATCGTTTCCTAAAGCTTGTGACCACCATCCATGTAAGACTACAAGACCAGGATCTGCATGCCTTAAGACTGACAGCATATTATCAACAGCGCTTAAACCCTTTCCAACCTCCAGTTTCCTCTCAATGTTAGAACAAATCCTTCCTATGTTTCGGGTTATACTGAAGATGACCATTCAGCACAGCATTGCTGGGGGTTTCATAGGGAATTAAGCATTGAGGTCTATTTCAGTGTATGTCTCAGTAGATGCCAAACTTTTTAGCTCCTCCATAATTGCTAGCCTAAGCTACTCAATTAAGTATCATCACTGTGAAAGAAACCAGGAGTTGATCTTCCATGACCTTAAATAACTGTGTTTTCTTAACCTTAACAAACTGCAGCAAATAAACAGCTATAATTATATGAGTGCTGGGTCAAAATGAACCAAATGTGCAAATTTTGACAGCAATAAAGTCCCACCTTCAGAAACAGGTTGTATGTGTCCAGCTTCACCACGCCTGGGGCACAGATGGAGAGGAGTTTGAGGGACATGGTTTAAGTGGGTATGGTGGGGATGGGTTGATATTTGGAACTTGATGACTCTGGAGGTCTTTTCCAACCTCATTGACACTATGATCTTATAATTCAAGTGAGCATGGTGAAGACAGTTTGGTGGTTGGACTTAATGACCTTGGAGAACTTTTCCATTTCTAATGATGCTATGATCCTATGATCCTAAGTGACTGTGTCACCTAGGGACCCCCATGGAATGAAAATGTCTATAGCTGGGTGACCAGCCCCTGATCAATCAATCACACACATGCATCTACCGGGCTGAGTACGTATCATTCTGTCAGTGACACACTCCACAGCTCTGTCCTCCTCCAGGTGTACTCAGAGCTGAATGAGCTCAGGGTAACAGTGAATGAGGGTAAGAGAGCAGGAAATACAGCCAGAAAAAAAGTACAAAGCCAGGGATTTGTGAGTGTGGAGATACAGGAGCAAAGGAGATTAAGGATGGATGGGGAAACTTACTGTATTACTTTTGACACGTGGCTCAATTACAGAGTGCTGGTCACTCTGTGTTGCATAGGACAAGCTGTGGGCAGAAAGCTGAAACATTATCATTGAACAGAATGGTCAAATGAGAAGGAGAATGACAGGGCAACACTGAAATATTCACGCAAGTCCTGAACAATAGTGAAGACAGAGAGGCACGTAACAGTCGTGACAAAAAGCTTACAAGTTCCATAGCTCTACTGAGAAATGTCAGTGTTCAAAGTGCAAGCTACATCACCCAACTTTCACTCTGAAGACAGCAGGCTACAGTTGAAAAAGTTTTTAGATAGTTCTCATTTTGTATAATAACATCCACTGGTTGAGCTTACATCACACGCTGAGCTCTATATTATCCCCATCACACTTCATGCAAGTGAATCATTCCAGCTGGACCGCTGAACAACTGGCAATCACAGAACAACCACTTTTAATACAAAATGCCATAGTCGTTTTTTGGTGAGAATGGGAGGGAGGCAGGGGAATATTTTCTCCTTAAAGGATGCATGATATCAAAATGTGGCTGATAAAATTCACCTGTACAAATCTTGTAGAAAAGCCTTTCCCTTTTTTCAAGAATGTCACCCAATACACTTCTGCCACCTGTTACAATTAATTCTCTGTATTGCTCACTGGACTAAAAACTGATCATTTTCAGTGGAATGGAACTTGCAAATGATCATCTTTTTAGAGCAATTCCTGATTTGTGTTTGACCAAGACTACTTCTTATGCGGCTGTAATCTACAGTAACTGTTGTCTGACAAGAGCCTTTTAACTGAAATTGCTCCTATTACAGCTGTAATAAAATCAGCGTAGAAGATGAAGAGGCTAGCTTTATGGGTTCATCCTTCAACTGCTCCTTTAGGTGAGATTTCTATCATTTATCGTACTTTGTAATACATTAATATATTCAAAAGGATCAGAGGTTTTCACGCCAGCTACTACAGAATCAGGCACAACTCTCTGAATTCAGAAAAGGAGGCTAAAGAAACAGCTTTGAACACCCAAAACATACGAGATGGGCAGGCAGGAAGCGGTATTTACTGGAGGGAACATTGCTAAGGGAAACATTCATTTTTAAAATCAGATCTAGCAAATAATTCAGGATAAGCAAGCATTTCAGCCACTTTCAGTTACGTTCTTAGTTCTTTAGCACAGGCAGACATGAGCTTGATGGCTGATACCATGGAGCACTACCATCTGAGAGCAGAGAGGGATCCTGTCATCCAAACTGGTGACATACGGGAGAAGACTCCAGACCATCACCAAGATGTCAGGAGTTGCATTTCTGGATGAATCCAGCATTTGTACTTTACTAAATATCATTTAAATTATTGACATTTGCTTTGCTGGTACATTGATTAAGTCTCAAAGCATTGATTATAATTACTGTGATACCAGTAATATTGCCGACCAAACCTTTAAAACATTTGAAGTTTTTTATCACAGAGATCCTAAGCATATGCTTACATTATAGCTTTAAGTGTATGCCCAGAACTCACTGGCACTGCTTTAGCTTCTGGGTTTGACATGACTGACTTGAGCACATATTTAAATACATTACTGAACAGAGAATTTTACACATCTTATTTATATTGAAAAGGTTTTGGAAAAGAGCCTGGTGGACAATAGTTATGAGATTTTGGAACTTTTACATACTGATATGGCATTTACAAAAATAGGATTGAGATTGCTACAATGCTAAATCCCTTCTGACTTCCACTGAAAATTTGATTTGTACTGAACACACTTGGCCAACTCACCATATTGACCAAGACATCCATAATGAAGAGCGTGGCAAATGAAAACATTTTAGAGATCTTCCATCTTCCTACAGTTCTCCAAAGCTGTCTGTGGGTGATATACTAACAAATCCCGTAAAGAAGCTCATTCCTGTAATGTCTTTGAAACAACTGATGTGCAGCAAGTGCTACAGGTTAAGAACAAGACTCAGAATTATTGAAACCCAGTGTTCTTACAGAAACAACTAAGTTTTCTGGAAATTATCCGTGCTAAGTTGTTTAAACCTTTTTAATATCCAAACCGTCAGGTATCTATCTCCATAAATATTTGAGGATCTGCCTTTTGAACCATAAAGTAGCTCTGTGTCCACACAATATTGAGATGCAATAGCTGCACTGCCCATAAGTAGAACAAATGCTTCTCAGCCACCCACTGAATTAGAATCTTTCCCGCGGTGAATGTCCCCACCGTAAAAATTCAGCTCCTCTTTGCAAACAGCAGTGCTGCTGATTTGCTGTTTTGGATTCCTTAAAGCATCGCAATGAAAAGGAGGAAAATTAAAACCCACTGAAGTTCTCATGGTCACGGATCTCACGGGCCACTGCTGTTTCTTGGTAACTCTTCCACAGGGACCTACCTGCCAGCAGCAACAGCTGCTGCAGCACACTGACCTGCTGACACTGTTACTGGCCATACCTGACCAGGTCATTTCGTTCAGATGCTCTGTCTGTTCTTTAGGCATTAATTCATTGAAGTCTTCTGGCTCTGTCTCAACAAAGGAATGGTTATCTGCTTTTTTTGTTCTTGCATTAAGTCAGTGATAGGAAAAAATGAGCTAAGGAACTCCACAGGGTGAGTAGTTAAATGTCAGTGGCGTTGCCAATTTTCTTCTGGATTTATATCCCTGCAGCCCTTCCCTGATCTGGATGAGTGTTTTGGAAGAATGCAGAGTATATGTTAGGCTGCCAACAGTGAGTGATTCCAACGGACCCACAAAACATTCTTGAGCTGGAGCAGAGAGAAATCCCCCGGCACTCACCAGTCCTAATTCAGACAAAGCTCCCTTTCACGTCACTGGGAAGACGGCCAGAGGAAAGGCTGAACACTGAAATCCACTCCTAGGGTGGTTAATGTCCCAGAGGAGCTTGTCTACTGCTATTCATTATTTCCCTGGGCTCTGGATGAGATCCTGAATGCAGTGAAACTGCTGCAGTTCCGCTCATCGTGGAATAGCTCCTTTTTCAGCAAGCCAAAAAGGAAAAGCAAGAATAGGCAATGAGCCTAAAAGTGCCCAGCCAACGTCCACTTGGCTACAACAGCCCAGGCTCCTTCCACAGTCCCAAGCACGATGAAACTAGCCTGTGCATGCTGGCATTTAGTGCCTATAAGCAACTGGAAAGCTCCACTGTCTGCTCTGATTACCTATTGTTCAGTTTTAAGAAAACTTAATTCATAGCTACCTTATATATATAATATTAGCAAGTAGGTCATTAAACAGTTTTATTTTTCAATACATTTGATACACAGAAGGGGCTTAGATGTTCTCACCTATAAGAATCTCTGATGTTTCCACTACTGTATCTATCGAAAATGTTTTCCAAATAGAGAAGATAATTATACTTGTTACCATTTATACTAAAATGGCTAAGTTAAATAGTTAAGTTAAATTTGTTAAGTTAAATATGTGAATAGTGGGGACAACCAGATGGTTGATCACTCTGTTAGAAAGGCACGTAACTGTCTTTTCATTCGATCCATCTGTAAAGGACAGCCATAGAGTGCCTGTAGGTGCAATGCTGCAGACAGTAGTAGCCAAGGAGAAAAGTTCTTCAGTGCAATGGATATTGTCAAGTCTGAAAAACCCACCTAAGCTGAGATGCCACCTTTTTTTTTCTCCGTGATTTCACAGTTTCCATTATTTGGTAAATCATTCACTAATTTCCTATGCTAAATGTACTTTGTCTGTACAGGGTTTGGTCCAAAGTGGATGAAGACAGTTCAGTGAAATTGGGATTACTTCCTCTGATGAGATCTTCTTTCAGGTCAGTTATTTATTCTGCACTGGTTGAATACCTTGTAAAACAAAAATTGTACCAAAAGGCAGTCTGGATATCTAAATGCCATCTTTTTCTATGAGAAGATCAGATAATGACACTCTCGCTGGTCTCTTTCACTTCAATCCTTCCTCCTCTACCAGATAAAGAAAGATAAGAGAGCAAGCAATATCCTGTAGAAAGCTGCATGCAGGAAGCCCATAATTCTCATATAAAGTTAGTTCTCATACTTAATAATTGCTTGCTTTTACCTCTCTTCCTCCAGAGATCAGAATGTCCACACTTACAGCACCATACGAAGTCCTTCCTACAGAACAGATTTTTTTTAAATGAGCACCAAGTATATAGGATGCTTATTCAGAATATATGCCATAAACATTTTGATTAAGCCCTACACTCAGCAGTAGGCTCATCTTCCTGAGGTTAGGTCATTTGGTTTATTTTCCTTCATATACACCTACCTGACTGGCATTTATTAACAGTGTGCATACCTGTCAAGTCCTCCCCTGCTTGGATGCAGGTGAATCCAAAGACTTCAGCTTGGGATTTGGAGGGGAGGTACACTCTCTTTGTGGTATACATTTCTCAACTATTTTTTCCTAACTGTTCCCTCTTTTTAGAATATGCTAGACAGCTTCATGAAATTGCATTGCTCCCATAGTTTGTGGTAACAAGCAGATGGAACATTAGTGGACTAAAAGCTCAAAATTTAAAACTATGAAGAAGAGAGACATCTGTTCTTATTTTTTGCTCCTACAAACCATGAGGAGAATGGGAGGAATTCAGAGGATGTGAACCAGAATCATATGGTATCCATCAAAATACGTATGGTTTCTCTCTTATCTTTGTCTCTACAGTACATAAATAAATTAAATTGATCCCAGTATAGCTGCATATAAATAACTTTTGGACGACATTATTAGGTCAGTTACTCTGACCTGTCATAGACTAAAAGAAAAATGCATTTTTCTTATGTCCCTTGGCTCTCCAGTAATAATACTGGCTTGTATCCAGTCTTTTTCAGCTACAATTCTATCAGTAGGAGAGATGTTGAGTGATATGTACAACATGCATCACTCCTCTCACAATAGGATCTTAACCTTGCTATTCCAACACTATCAGTTTTGCTCCTAAGCCTACTTATTTGGTCATGGACAAGTATCCCATTTTTTCCCCCCTTTACAAGTGTTTGTGTGCCTGTCTAATCTCAAACTAAAGGAAGGGCTGAATATAATGCAAGTTTAAAGAAACCCAGCAGCTACATGGGTCCTATCCAACTGAACTACTATTATCATTCTTAATGACCACTACAGTAAGACACAGTGAGCAAGCTGCCATTACAGTTACTGTCCCTCACAGGGAGGTGGCCTGAGCTCTGCTATAGAGCTACTCTGCATTGAATTTCATTTGCAAATTTGATTGGACTCATTTACCTCTTCCGTCGTTTAGCTCACTCCATTCTGTGAAAAGCTAAAATCCAAGGAATAACAAAACATTATATAATATTGATACTTCCTTTCCCTTCCCACCTTCAACAGAATTTGCAACGAGTTGAATATAAACTCAAATGCTTACTTCAAATATAACTCAGTGCAATAAGTTTTGTGAGACCAGGATACAAAGGTACAAAGGATTTCCATACATTGCTGAGACATCCTGTAAATGTTGGTAAAAACCTGAAATTCACTGCTTGGTTTGCTCTGTGATCCCTGTCTTTGTCCACCCACTACAATTGTTTCCTTTACCAAGAGAAATGTGAATTATTTGTGAGTTACCTACTGAGAAAAATCAAATTACTCCATTTATGACATTGCAGCCTGATTCGTGCTGAAAAGCCAACTACAGTAAGTGAGTTTCTGACAATACTTCTATTAAATGTTCTCAGTAAAACAAAAAATATCTGAGAAGGGGATCCAAGAGTGTCAAGAAGAACTGCTAAGCTAAGTGAATCTACAGTATGTACTTGGGAATGTCAGGAAAAATAGAGTCTATAACCTAACTTTGTTAAGCTACTAGGTTCTGCTTCTCCATGTCAAAGGCATCCCAAGGTGCTTTTGCAGTAACTGTGCTCATCATCACAATGGCACAAGTTAATCAAGACATTCCATTGTGAGGAACTTACAAGGTTTTTGAAAAGTGTATTCAGCTGCTGATCTTTCTTGTTTATGTTCCTCACAAACTCTATCACCACTTATCAGAACATTTTTCTAGTACACATGACATCAATTTTCAGCATGGACCTCCAAGGAATTTTTAACCATGGATCAACCTGGAGGATTAAAGAAAAAAAAAAAAAAAGTAGTAATCTTTCAATTTTCTCCTCCCTCAGCTAACTCCAAAAATGACTGATTATGAATAAAATTCATTTGCTTCAGAATATCCTTTTGGGAACACCAGTTGTAAACTGGCAGTTCCAGCTTGGATCAGAGTTGTTTTTGTTTCTCAGCCTGCTAAATCTTAAAGCAGAGTCCAACAGATGAGTTGGTATAATCAATCTTCCCTGGAACTGCTGTGGGGACAAGGTTTACAGAGTTTTCTTTACAGAAACCTGCACTCCTGGCAGTGCAAGACCTTTGAAATTAAAACTACACCTGAGAGGCTTCGATAAATTCCTTTCCACTAAGCAGCTTAGAGACTGCTATAAAATTCCCTAGACAAAAGAGGAGTCGATAGGCAAAATTTTTATTCATATCTCACTTGAACAAGCGGCCTCATCCTCTAATAGTCTCATAGTCTTAGTTATCACTGAGGGAGCCTTTTAAACTTTAAGAGTTAGTTCAAATTGTGAAGTTGTACACCCTCTTATCCTTCAAATATTTAGCATTTCAAGACTCTAACACTCTTATAAACTAATTGCTTTAAATCATTCATTAGCAGAAAAATATATACCTTTGAAATTTACTCTCATTGCTAAAACTAAGTATAGGTTTCAGGGTGAGAGAAGGAATTTGCAAGGGTTTTATGTTTTTAATTACCCCAAATGGAAAATCAGAAAACTCCAAGGGACGGCTTTTTTCGTAAGTGAACATTTTGATGCCCAAATATGAGACTTTTTTGGTGCCCTAAGGTCCCTTTGTCCAAATGACAAAGGATGCATGTTGTCAATGATCTGACAGTGTCTCCCTGCAACACAACTACAGTAGAGAATCTAATACCTCATCCTTCACAGCATATAAATAAAAAGAAATTATCACGTAAGACAATACAGAAATTGAAAAGACTTAAAATATTGTGCATATTCATACCAAATCACATTTCCCTTTATCTCTGCTAATCATCAGTAAAAACAAAGGCCAGTACATTGTCCTGGGCAGGATTACACCAATTATTGCTTTATCAGCATTTAGAAAGAAAGGATGAGGCCAAAAGCAAAGAAGGTAAGTAACAAAAGAGGAGTGCATCATAAAGACCAAGCAGAGCTGCAGTGAGAGGCCTACCTGCCACTTAGTGCTGAGCTTTTTGAGGCCCAGTCCCATCGATTTCACTCGAAGGGAGCCCCACTGACTGAGGAAGTGGTTAATGGATGCCACTGAGCTATAATCAGCTCTGATGAATCCCATTAAATTGAATGAACTTCTTCTAGGAAGGACCGTGATGAATGTATTTCATAGAGCCACAGAATATCCTAAGTTGGAAGGAACTCACGAGGACACCCCCTGCCTCCACACAGCACCACTCAAACCTATGTCAAAGTGCCTCCAGATTTTCTTACCTGCTCAAACTAAAGAGCTCCCAGATAGTTAGATAAACAATCTTTTAGTCTTGCTTTCTGTAAAAAAAGATTTAAAGTCATACATGCAAAATTTGAGGTTCCATCGCTGTATATAAGGCAATAACAGACCCTGCTCCTTTTTGAATTCATGTAATATCATCTTAGGTCATTACCACAAGGCAGACTATTTTCTGAAGAATCTTTTGTATGTGTCCCTATATGAGTTCTTGACACTCACTTTACGGGTTAAGAAAATATAGGAGGTCCTTCAAGGATGCAGCATTAAAATCCCTCCTAATCACCTCACAGCAAGTGTACTCAGAATAATGACTTCCCTAACCTCAACCCTTCCTTAACAAAAATACCACAAGATAAAAATTTAAAACATGCTTAAGGACAGCTTCTAAAAAAAAAAAACAACCACCAACAACAAAAAATTAACACATACTTCAGGGCAGCTTCTAAAAATATACAAGAAAGCTTTAGGCCCTCATAAGTGCATTTAACCACCCTCAGTACAAGACAGCAATCAAATCCTCTGTCATCATATAACATAATTAAAAGACGACAGCCAATGTTTATTTTGTCAGCACAGAAGATGCAGACAATTATCTACAAACTGGCATGCAGAGACATAAATTAATGTCACAAATTAAAAGCAAAAATCAAAACAAGAATATTTTGAGGATTTGAGCAACTGCTCTGAAGAAAGTAACCCTCCCCCCAGCCTTGTTAAGTGCTCCCAAGAAAGAATTGTGTTTGTTGTTTTTTCTTTAATTAAAAGAGACAAACAAAGGCACCTAACAGCAGCTAGGAAGACCTCTACCAGCAAAACCAATAGGATAAATGAGCTACGCAGACCACTGATTTCCACCGAAGGTACAACAACCAGAGGTGCCAGTTTCCTTCTTGTACTCATGAACGCAAGAAAGGGCTCACATGAAAAAAGGATATTAACCAGAAACTAGCTATCACTCAGCCAAAGAGAAGTTACTATGAAGTGATGCATGTAGCACATAACTGCACCTGCAGATGCTCATATTTGACATCAAGGGACCTTAAGTAGAAAGCTACAAAGAAGCTGGCTTTACAAAGCCACTCTAAGAGGTCCAGTAATGGATACCTTTGTTCAAACAAATCTTCCTGAGATCTTGGAAATATACTTCCTTGAAACATTAATTTGCAGGATAAAAACAGAGACAGTCACAGAGATTCAATTAAACAGCTTCCAACCTAGTCTTAACAGTGAGATCATTTTAGGGTTCTCAAGAATGCCCTCGTGTTACTGAACCTCAGAGAGAAGAAGAGATGCAGAATTTTCAGCTCTACAGTTGTGTGACTATCAATGTTCTAGAGAAAAACAAGATAGCAGATTTTTGCTAGGCAAGTCACTGGTTTAAATCTTTTGATAAAAACCACATTTTGCTTGTAGAATGTGTCTTAGTTCAGGTGTTTGTGTCAAGAAAAAATGTCTCGTTTTCAGACAATACGTAAGCTTACCAAAGAGCTATTTGAAAAACAGATCTTAACTCGTAAAGCAGAATGGGGGAAAGAAATACATCTGTGAATGAAAGCAGGAAAAGTATGAAATTCCATTATGATACTTCCACAGCCATTCAAACTACAGCTGCGCCAATTAATATTTATGATCCGGTTATCTTTTCCCTCTAAAACAGTATATTTCATAACTCCAGAAGACAATATGCAGATACCATATGTTCCTGCGAACATCTGCAGCCCATAGCCATCTATGTCAGAAGCACAGAATGTCAGTATGAGATTGCCCAGGAGTTCCCATCTGATCTGCTGCCTCGGGGACTGGAAGAGCAATAACAATAAAGGGAACCGCGAGCATTGTTTAATGTTTTCCAATGGATCGTGCACATTAGAAACAGTAATTAATGATTTGGTTTATAATGCTTTGGGGAATTACTGTCCAACAAAATAATGTAAGTAATTTAAATTTGCAATAAAGTTTAAGTGTGCAGGCATTTCATGGCAGTGTACAGCACTGATTTGCCAGAGGAAAGAAACACTGTTATTACAGCCACAGCCAGATAATCCACAGAAAAAGCCATATCAATCCCTTAAGTGATTTGATTATACTTTCTTACCGGGCAACAGTCCTCAAAGGCATATTCAAAACCAAACTCACCTCACTAAAAGACCACAGGAGTAAAAACGCAGCATAGAATTACAGAGAATTGGTTTTTTGCTCTTTTAAGATGTAACTGCAGTCCTCTCCTCCAAAATGTGTCTCTCAGTACTTACAATTATTTACCATCATCACTATTCTATTTTAAAAGTGCCTATATTTAAAAGTGACTTAACCCACGGCACTATAAGACTTTAAAAATCAAATCCATGAAATAACTTATATAAAAAATAGCTGTGTTTGCCCCAAATTCCCATGGCCATTTCCTTTAAAGGCAAGAATCCTTCAGAGCCTCAAGTACAAATTTAAAATTAATACCTCTCTGTCCGCAGCCCTAAAACTCTTAATCTTTCCCTGCTGGCAGTGCTCAGACAGATAATGTTGTATGGCATGCCCTGCAAGTCAATACGTCCAGGCTTCCTCGTAGCCACAGAATAAACGAATTCTGGAGGAACAGGCCTCAGATAGACTCTCTCTACCAAGTCAGAACTAATTCAAGTTTCTTCAGGTCAATGCATCTGCCAAATAATAAGCTGAAGTAAGGGTATATGCAGGTAGCAGCCCTTACTCAGGCTTGCTCTTTGACTTAACAGGTCAAATACATCCTACTGGATTGCACTGACACCGATCAGAACCCCGTGGAGACACCAGATCATGACAGAGTTTTGTTCTCTGGTTCCTTCCCAAGCAGCAGCATCCTGAACATTCAGGCTTTGGAGACACAGCCCACACCACGCTCTGCTCCCAGGTATGGGTAACACCTGTATTTAGAAGAAGAGATGCTGTTCTTTCTAAGCAGGAGAGACTCTGCTCTTTGAGACATTACCTTCATGGGGACTGCTCATCTATTTCACACGAAAATATTCATCTGTATGTAAGTCGAACATAACATAGTATGTACAACAGGCATTTATGGACAGGAGGTCAAGAATCATTTCACCTTTAATGGCACAACAATGTTTGCTCATTAAAGAAATGTCTTGAACTAGTGTGAGGCAGCACCAAGACAGGGGCGCCCTTATCATAGCTGTGTGCCAAAGGGTCATGGGTGGCCCAGTCCTTTTTTTAGCATACATTGAGAGAGAGGGGGATATAATCCTCCTTGACTCTGGAGAAGGAAGCACTCATCGCTCCAACAAACACTCCTTGGAGATCCCCACTCTAGTGTAGAGACGTAGTGTTTATTGGGTTGTCCTGCACAATCAGCATCTTCTTCCTGAACCTGCAGAGTACAACTGCCTGCCATGAATGCAACAAACTGACAGTCTTAAGTTTTCTGCCTCACAGTGCCTCACTCTGCTTAGAAAACTGATACTGTGGGAGAGGCATTCCTGGAGACTTCTCACAACCGCTGCAGAGGATCTTTTTCCTTTCTTCTGCTGATGAAAAATCATGGACATCCATCAAAAAATTAAATAGTATGGGAGCTAATCAGGCATTACGATCATTCAGGTAGTAGCAATTCTTGTTTGTTTCACAAAAACCTATGCTTTATGAAGTACGTACATTTTTGTGCTTTATGCCTGCCGCTCATATGCACATGAATTATTGATGTGCTATAAAATGAGTATATTTTTGGGGGGACAGAAATGAACTACCTGAGGCATTTTCATATAAATGACTGCAATTTAACTTTCAAAAACATTTCATTTTTCAACACGCTGCTCACTTCAAATTGAAGTCTACATCAGATTTGGCCAAGCATGTCACAAGAAACCTCACACTTATAAAAGATTAACCCTTGGTGATCCAGCACAGAATGAATACAAAAGAAGCAGTCGTGCACACCAGGCAAATAACACTCACCCTCCTGAACTTTTAACAAGTTTTTGCATGAATATTTTCAGAAAGGTGAAGCCGATTCCTGTAATGTTTGAACAGTCTGTTTAGCACATGTGTACATCACTGCTCTTTCTTAAGCACTGCTTTGAACTCAGCACTAGCAAAACTCTCCACACGGTGTCCACACACATTGCCCAGGTCTGTTGGCTACATGACAGCAAGGATGGCTTAACTGGACTGATGTCTGCAATTCTAATTGTTCTGCTGCAGCTTATCTTGAATTGGAGGAAAGGAGTAGAATATCCTTACACTTCTCAGAGCCTGCCTTAAGTGATGCATTCTTCCATTCCTTGTTATCTCCATCCACGTTTAGCAACACCCTGTTTCTTAGAGGAAAATGAAGATAATTTAATCTTTCCTCAAGATTTTTTTTTCCCCAAAAAAGTCATCAACACTGTTAAACATAGTTATACGCACTACGAAGTTGTTGGATACTAGGTAAATCAATTCCTTCAGCTGAAGGCTGGAGTGTTACCTAGTGACAAAAATATCACAAACTGCTCTCAAGATAGAAAACACAGTAAAAAAGAAGCCTCTCTAAATACCCATGAATTTGTCTACCCAGAAGTACTGAAAATGGATGAAACAAGCCAATTAAAAGTCTGGGCCTTGCAAGAGAATACTCTAATTCAGAACTGAGGTGAATAGAAACTAAAGTAGAATTAGGTCTACAACAGTAGAAACCAGATTATCCAATCTTGAAGATTCTTGCTTCTTATTCTAAATAAATCCAGAGTGCTAAGTGTAAACCAGCATCTGTGGAAGAGGTCAATCCAACTAATTCACTTACAGTTGATTCTAACAAGAGGCTCCTCTCATCAACAGCAAGTTGTTAGCAGGAATCATCACAGAATGTGGAGCTGGACGTATCTGACAAGCACTTGGAACTGGGAATCTCACTTTCTTATGCACCTATGACAAGTCACAGACTATTGATTTATTTGGGATACAATTCACTTTAACATGGTTTGCACAGTGCACTATAAGATAAATTTGAAGCAATGGATTCAATCATCTATCAAGCACGTTTCTCCCTCTGTGAGTCAGACATTCCAATCCTCCCAATAAACCATTCAAATAATAGCTACTCCTTTGACAACCAGCTGATACTTTCCTATCTATCTACAGATGTAAGGTGCCCAAATTACCTGAACTTAAAACCAAGATAATAAAAGCATGGCCTTACACAGCTGCTGCTTCTTTTCACTCTTAGCCCCTGTAGAACTTCTCTTATCTACACAAGGGTTACAGCCACACAAGCCAGTCAGCCCTTCAAAGCTGTCCCAAGATATGTAGGTGCCCAACTTAAGGGAGAATTCAGCATCTAAGACACAGCTCAGAAATTCTTCCATAGCCCGACAGGAAAAGAGGAGGGGGCTATGCCTTCTGGGGCATTTCGTTCTCAGCTGCCACTCTGTCAGACTGGTATAAGCTGAATTTAGGGTGTACCAATCTTTTCTACTTAGAAGAGACAATAAATGTATGGGCTTTGCTGAAAACTCCATAAAATGCAGGAGAAATTTCTGCCACACAGAGAACCCCAAAGCTCTCTGCTCTTGCATGCGACACCTGACAGCAATTTGAGCTTCAGTCAGTTTTTACTTTGCACTCCTAATTCCATCCAAGTCTAGAAGTTGCCAGCCCAGGGCAATGCCACCCGCTACAAATACGTACAAAAGTATGCATGAATTGACAAGATAGTGCATTAGCCCAAAATGAAGAAGATTCTTTGGACTCTCCTAAGTTGCTTTTGTTTTTGAAGTTGCTTTAAGGTTTTAAAGAAAACAGCTTCTCAAACAATTCTAGACAGAGGGTGCAGAAGTGTTGCAAACACCTTCACCATGTCCTACATGTTCCTCTGCTTGATTGCCACAGCAGGCTTCCTCTCTTAACACTCTGCTGTTCCTGGACTGGTGTCAGATGGAAGCATCCTTTCTATCCTTTCCAAGTTTTGATATACCCCTCCGACAGAGGAAGCAAGAAAAACTATAAAGTATTTTCTTCAGGTAAATTCCTGCCACAGAATGAATATCCAACAGTTTCCACAACACATCTGGTGGGAAAAAAAGAAAACATGCAAAGTCTGGTTGTCAGAAAATTCACTGAAAGTAATTTAGTGGTTAAAAAAAATAGTCATATATAATGTACACTTCAAAAAATGATTCAGTAATAATGATGACATAAAAATTTTATTGGCGGCTTTAGCTGTCAGAAGAGTTCCTATGTTATAAAATCAATGTTCAGTGGATTTTCAGCAGATAAATTAATACTGCTTCTATTTATGCAGGAAAAGCTTTGCTCAGTTTTTTTTATTTTAAATAGTCCAGTTTATAGCTCTCACTGTATTTCTTTTCTGCCCTTTTTCTGTCTCCAAGACAGAAGGCTTATGTACGTATAAATCAGATTTTCCACAACCAAAAATTAGTAATGTTTTAAAAAGGAAAGCATCCATACCTATGTAACTTTCTAAAGCCTTAAAGCTTCTGTTTGCTAAGAATGTATACTTGTCAAGCTTTGAATTTAGAAGATTAAACAAGGTAAAAAAAAAGAACAAAAAACTTGTGATTATATGATTAGAAATAAGTAAAACTATCAATCTTCACTCTTCCGATTTTTACACATTAAATCAAAGGATCGTAAAACATGAACTGCTTCTGACAGCATTCGTAGGAAAACACAGCACTCCAGCATGTAGGTTGCTCCAAAAGTAATGCTTCCTATGTCTTGTATTTGTTTCCATGGAAACTACAACAGACCCAGAGAGCACAGTAACACTGTTCATTAAATTTTCAGCTACAAGACACTATTTTTCCACATAGCCACCACCTTTAGCCATGCATTTTTGCCAGCAATGAACAAGAGCCATGCCTGTAAAAATCCACACCATCAGAGTTGACCCACTGTTTCATGGCTGCTATGATGGCATTGTTGCTAGGAAAATATTGTCCATGCACTCCATCTTTCATTAGCTTGAACAGACGTAATTCAGAAGGCTCCAGATCTGTAGTGTACAGTGAGTGTGGTAGGTCAGCCCAGCCAGAATTGGTAACGTGCTCCATAATCTTCAAAGTTCAACTGATAACTGGCATCATCATGATGCAATGGATTGTCTTCTTCCCCAGCCTGTAGGAAAACCTGAGCCTTCAGCTTCGTCAGCACTGCAGTGTAGCAGTCAGGGTTGACGGTTTGTCTGGTTCCAGGATATCCAGGAGGATCACCCCTTTCTCATCCCCAAAAGACAATTCTGTCCCATCCCTTTTCTCATTTCCACATCAGCTGCCATTTGTCAGACTGCCCTTCTGCTGCCATCTGTCACATGGCAGCAACATGTAATGGGATACGGGTGGGAAGGCTCAACCTCTGCTGCCATCCCACCAACATCCACATCTAACAGTGAGACAACACCATAAATAGGAGGCGTTAGTCTTGAAGGAGCCCTCATACAATCAAGTCCTTGTGAAAAAAAAAAATAAACCTCAGCAAATTAGTTAGGAACGTGCCAGTAAGCATCCAATTTGTATGGAGGCTAAATACTACTAGGGAAAAATAATTACATTCAGAGCTGCAGAAATGCTTTGTTTGCACACTTTCTTTTCTGCACACATTGAAAGAACCTTTTTCTTACACTATTTGACCTTCAGTCACAGCAGGGATCATTTCATGCGTGCACAGTGGTCAGTACAATTACACTTGATTTAGTCAAGATCATGCCCACAGGTGCTGTGCACACTGTCATATATGGAACATGGAAAAACATTAAAGAGGACAATTCACTGCTGAAATGTATCTGTTCAGGAAAAAGGAAAAGAGAACGAAGCTGCTTTCATGATTTCCCTATCCAGGGGCAGTCTGGGACACATCAGCAGCCCCCACACCAAAGACTGTGGTCTTTTAATTTAACTCACTGCGGCTCAGTCCAGCAGAGCACAGAAGCCAAGTACTTCTGGCACGTGGCTGGTGATCACTCATGTAATCCTCAAAGGGGGATGAACCTGCAGATTTCCATCTGACGAGGAAACAAACTGTTCTGAGGAGTAATTGTTCAGTGATAGGTGTGGGAATACTCTGATTTCTGCAGGTGAGAAAAGAGACATCAAGCACCGTTAAAGGGAAATAACCTTGTATCTCACCAGTAAGCCAAGAAGGTTGTCATATTTTTGAGGGAAGCTTGCCTAAGAAACATGGAACATCATTCGCTGAGGGGAGGCAAATTCAGCCGAAAGGGGTGTGCTGAAAGCAACCACAACTCCCAGGGCCACAGAGGGGCTGAAAGCCCATTTACTTTCTGCTTTGTGTGTTAAGCTGAATGGTCCTTTTTGAATGCTTCAATACTTTCAAAATCTGCTGTCTTATCAACAAAGCTTTTGCTTCTCATCTGTCAGATATTAACTCCTCAGGGGAATCTGCACTTTTGACTGCAAATCGGCTCTTCAATTCTGTTAAGGAGCCATGGGGATCCACACTGCTTTTCTACTTTTAGCAGTGCCAAAAACAAGAGCTCTTGCTGCTCACAGCGTGGATTTTGAGAGGGGTTCACAATGGGACAGCGATGCGCTTTATTCAGTCAAAGCAGATAACGAGACCTCCTTACTGTAGGAAAATACAAACCCACACACAAAGACCACTCCTCCGAGCACAGAGACGAGGCCAGGTTTGAGCAATCTGTGCATCAGATAGCAGGGGGCACTCAGCCAGCTCCTGCTGCCAGATGGGGCACGAAGTACCAGGCTGGAGTTTTCCTTTGGGTGACATTAACAGTGTCCATGGTGAGCTTGATCATAGCCACTAAGCTGAGCTTGATTTCATGAAGCTAATTCTCAGTTTAATTGAATGCAGCAGTAATGATCAATAAGGGAAGTTTTTATCTTAACCACTGGATCATTAATTCATAAGGACTCCAGTCTTCTAGCAGTATCGGCTAATTAGCCTGCCTGTAGGCAGCGTATGCTAGAAAAATGGATATTGAACAAAGCTCTTCCTCCATACCTTAAAACAAATGGCTGGATGGCTTCATTCATACTGCTGCACCAACATACTTCCAGGTCTTTTTGAAGTAGGTGTGACTGCAGAAGTTCTTACACAAAACTTAATCCAGAAATCTCTAAGTTTGATTCAGAATGCAAGGTCTGATAGGGCTTAGAGGCTGCAAAATCAGAGAGTCATTCCAGGAGAGGGTAAATGCAGTTAGAGATACTGCTATAAAATCAAAAAGCATAATGGTTGCAAAGGTCTCAGTTCAACTGATTCACCTCAAAAAATAAATTCTTCCAAGAGTAACTTCATGCCAACTTTAAATTCAGACAAGCACAACGTGGTTTAATGTAAACTTTGTCAGAAGAAGCAACATTGTTTGCCATGAAAAATTCCACTGAAATACTACAGTATATACATACCTACTCTAGACAAAGTCAGTGCTGTGGAGTGCAGTGGTATCACAGAAGGATAGCAATAATAACAGAATTATAATTCTGGTAAAGCAAAATAATAGTGCTGATTACTACCTTGCCTGCATGTGCAATAGTAGGCAAAATGCATGAGGAAATCTAAGGACAGGATAAAACTAAAGCAACGTCTGAACAAGCTTCCAACCGGATCCTCCAAGCTCCATCAGTGCAACACTGATGCAGCATAGAGCTCTGCAGCACACAGAGCCCAGACAAGAAGTAAATACCGGTGAGACCAGCTGGCATCCACCCTCCTGCACCAGTGGCAATCGGCCCTACGGTGCACCGCTCACTCACATCTGTTAGGCGTGTTTTCTCTCAAGGGCTCTTTACTTCCATTGTCCAAGTGCTGTTCTGAGTTTTCCAAACGCATTTAAGAAAAGCTGATTAGAAGAATATTTTAAAATAAAAGACTGAAGACAACTGGAAACAAAGTCACAAGCTTTCAGCAAGCACTGGATTTAGCTCATCCTTGTCAACAATAACATTTCCTATCCCTTTTTTCTCATTTATCAGTTTTCATTCATAGCTGCATATTGTAAATGGAAAGATTTGCAATTGAGAAGATGAAATAAAATAACATCTTTTAAATATGCAATATCCCAGTTTATGGCTTTTTTTTTTTTCTTCTGGCATTTTGTCAACATAAAATAAAAAGACTCAGGAAATCTAAATGCAAAAAAAAAAACCTCACACCCACTTTATCAGTGAAGAATTTCCATGGCAATATTGCTTTGAAGCTAAATGGCTTTATTTATAGAGGAAGCAGTTTTCATAGCTCATTTGCATTTTCTCCAGATTACCATAACCATACATGATCAGTTGTTAAGATCTACAGATATTATCTGTGCAGTACCAGCGATTCAGTAAAATATTTAAAATATGGAATGATAAATAAATCAAGCGCTTGTGCAACTTGCCATATTCCCAAAGCACTGCAAGGAAATGAAGTCATCACCAAATACAGCACAGCTCTGTAAAATAGCACAAAAAGAAGTCATGTGGTCACTCCGTATAAAAACAGAAATGTTGAGAGTGGTACAAACAGTGAATACATGGGAAGATACAGGTGTGGAAGCACCAGAACTGCACAAGGAATGCAAGAGTGGCAGGTGTTGACAGAAGGTCCTGATCCACCAGATCTACAGTCAATTTCTCAGGAACTCCCACACGATAAAAATAAAGGACAGTGGAATGCAGAATTAAGAGATGATGGTGGGAAGACAAAGAACAAGGGAAGAGTCAAAAAGGCACTCAGATAACTAAATCCTAATGATAGA
Source organism: Perdix hodgsoniae (assembly GCA_035772895.1). Classification (NCBI taxonomy): domain Eukaryota; kingdom Metazoa; phylum Chordata; class Aves; order Galliformes; family Phasianidae; genus Perdix; species Perdix hodgsoniae. The sequence continues at coordinate 1,459,975 of JAPSGF010000065.1, forward strand.
AAGAAATGAAATGATAGAAAAATAGACCATTATCATCCTGAAGTATGCAATGGGCACATTCAAAACTAACATGTACACACTCAGCCAGCCCTGGAAGCACACAGAACGTATCACCATGACCTTGCAGACAGTGTACCTTGTTCTACCTTGTCTACAGGATCCATGTGAGCAAACAAGCTGTGGTGCCTGGATGCTGGACAGCCACCTCAGCCTGGTGCTACTTGGCCCTTGTGAGAGTGCAGCTAAACAAGCATATACTCTAAATTAAATTCACCTTCTTACCATGGAGGTTTGCCACTGTACTGTTTGCTACATGTTCCATTGGTGTAGCAGGGGCAGTTTGTTCAAACCCTTGCAATGATCACTCTCATCCACACACACAGAATGGCCTGAGTTGGAAGGGACCTCAAGGATCACGAATCTCCAACCCCCTGCCACAGGCAGGGTCACCAACTTTCCCATTTAATACCAGCCCAGGCTGCCCAGGGCCCCATCCAACCTGGCCTTGAACACCTCCAGGGATGGACGGGGCATCCACAGCCTCTCTGGGCAGCTGTTCCAGCACCTCATCACTCTCATAGCAAAGAACTTCCCCCTGACGTCCAACCTCAATCTCCCCTCCCTCAACTTCATTTCCCCTCGTCCTTCTGTTCTCTACCCTTTCAAAGAGTTGATTCCCCTCCTGCTTGCAGGCTCCCTTTAGGCACTGAAAGGCTACAATGAGGTCACCCCGCAGCCTTCTTTTCTCCAGGCTGAACAAGCCCAGCTCCCTCAGCCTGTCTTTGTAGAGGAGGTGCTCCAGTCCCCTGCTCATCTTTGTGGCTCCTCTGGCCCCTCTCCAACAGCTCTCTCTCTTACCCCCTTCATGCAAGGAAAGTCAGGAAAGAAGGAAGAACAGTCCAAAAGTTGCACTGATAACAAAAGCAATAAAGATGCAAAAATCTAAGAAGAAATATGTTTGCTGTGTGCATTTCTTGGCAGAACCACTGTCAGTGGTTCTAATAGAGGCTGAGAACACAGCATTTTATTTGCAGAAACCTGTAATTTAGTTCAGATATTTTAGAGCATTGCCTGCAGCTTTGAAGGGAAGTTTGTTGCTAGTAGTCTTAATAAATATTCAAGCACGGTTAATCTCTCATCAAGGCAGCACTATAACAAATAGGTTTGTTTTTTTTCAAAAATGCTACACCCATACTGGAGAATGCTCATGAGCAGAACACTGCTCAAAGGGCTGAGTTCTCACTGCAGACTGGGCCACACGAGACATGCTGCTAAGGACAGAGCAATCATGCTGTGATTCTGCTCAACACTGCAGCTAGCTCCAAGACAACCAGATGCCTCAGAAAGCAACCTGGTCCCAGACAGAGATGCTCCTGAAAGCAGAACAGCTGCTGGCTCAGCAAGCAGCACAGACCCCTTCCTCGAGTGATCAGGCAAAGAAAAATATCATAAGATAGCTTTGTTTGGACCAATATATTTTTCCATGTTCTCTTTTACAGTGGGATCCAAGGTGGACTTTATATTTTCTCTCTCAAAAGGAAATAGAAGCAACTGTTCTACCATCAGGTGCAGGATTGCCCACTGACAGTGACAAGATGCCCCTGTGCCTTCTCCTTGGCAGGAGGAGCACTCCCAGATCTTTTCTCATAGGAAAGATGCTCCAGTCCCCCCAGCAGCTTGGCTGCCATTCCTGCACTCTCTCAACTTGTCCAGGTCCCTCTCGGACTGGGGAACCTAACTTGGACACTCACCAGGGGTGAGCAGAGGGGAACAGAATGATGAACTTGAATTCACTGCTGGTGACACTTCTCCTACTGCAGCCCAGGGAAGAGCCAGGGGGAACTGAGACAGAAAAGTTGCAGGTGTCTCAGATTTTTCTACCACCATTGCTTTCATTTTCCCTTGCTGTCAGGTGAGGATGGGCTGCCTGCTCAGAAGCGAGGCCTGGTGTGGTGGAGTGCGTAGTCTCCAGAACCTGCCAGCTCCTATCTAGCCCAGCTCAGCCACTCAGTGTCCTCAGTGCCCTGCAGTGATTGGAACCAGCTGCACCAGTCATGCTCCCACTACATCAAGACAGGCTGAAGACTTGCTGCCAGGGGGTCCTGGAGGGGCTGCACTTTGCACACTGGGGAAAGATGCTCCAGGAGCATTGGGGAAGTGCTCTTTCCCAACACTGTCTGGAGGCAGTGGGTCAAGGTGCCCCCTGGGAAGCACGGCACGAGGATCAGGATGGCACCAATAGGCCAATGTGAGCAGACAGAGGGGGCCTGTCTCCTCCTTGGGGCCACATCTGCACCTCCTGGCTCACATCCATAGCTCCCCTGGCACAGAGGGGCCTGGATGGCTCACTGGAGGCTGCCTCTTGCAGAGCAACCAGCAGACCCCAGTCCTCAGCACTTCTCATGTGATGTTGCCAGTGGGAGACACCTCAAGGGCCACTGGCAGAACCTCTGACATTCGCAGCTCTACAAGCTAGATCGCTAACACCTCAGAATCCACTCACAGCATCTTGGTGTCTTACATGCTGCTGGCAAATTCTTAGTGTCTCGTGATCCCGGAGGAGGACTTTGAGAGCTCAAGAGTCACCAGCAGGAATGGCGACACGGGCTGGAATCTGGTTGTGAGGTCATGGGGTGACAGTGACTCTCTGGTGACATCAGAAAGCACACAGCCCTCTGGCTGCGAGTATTCAACCAGCTCCCCATCCACTGAATAGATCCCCCTTCAAATCAGTATATGTCTAACTCAGAGATAAGAATGTGATGTGAGACTTTAACAAAGGCCTTGCACAAGCTCAGGTATATGATCTGTTGCCCTTCCTTTTGTCCACTGATGCCATCCTGCCATTGTAGAAGGCTGCCAGTCCCTGGTGAAGCTGTTCTGGCTGTTTCAGATCACCTCCTTGTCTCACACGTGCCTTAACATAACTTCCAGAAGGATCTTAGTGAGATCTTCCCAGGCACTGACATGAGGCTCACTAGCCTGCAATTTCCCAGATCTTCCTTTCTCCATTTCTTAAAAATAGGAGTGATATCTCCCTTTTTCCAGTCCCTGGGGGCTTCATCTGACAGTCTGCCCTGAGTGATCAGGCAGGCAGACTCCAGTAACATGGATTTCTTATCACTTGCTGCAGGCACCCAGAGAGCATGCACTGGAATCATCCATGTGTAAAGTCACCACTTTGCCCCAGTTAGTCAGTTGCCCAGATGGCTGATAACTCTTTAAACAAGGCAGAAAACCAAGAACTCTTGGGCAACTTAAGATTCAAGTAGAAGATCAACCTCTTGCCTACCACCTGTGCAGAACACTACTTACGACAGCTCTCGGTGAAGTGCTTCCTCTTTTAGAAAGACTCTAAGCCTCTTCAAGCTTTTGTTAATGCAGTTTAAAAGCACCATTGCCATTTATTTGCCACAAAGAACAGGCAAGAAGAGAGCGGCGATGCTAATGTTCCTGTGGCTAACACAGCAACAGGGCAGCCAGTGGTGGGCTGGCCACTTCTCAATTAACCCTTGTCAAGTTAAAAGACACAAACTCCATTTCCTGTCCCCCCAGCACCTTTGCTTTCAGCCTGTGGCTGTTTTACCCTTAAATTGCTGACAGAGGAAAGGCTAATGCCATTGACTTTTAGTAAGATCGATGACTCTCTTGCTGATACCAGACGCATCAAAAAATGAAAACTGGACAATGACTCTCAATGGGCACAACGGACACAACCTTTCTTCCAGCCAGCATAAGGGACTGCTCAGGGCATTGATAGCTACTCTGTTTATTGCATTTTAAGAAGTGTCCAAGACTCAAAGTGCTGCCCTCAGCCACTGACTCGTTCATCTACATAATGATTAAATGAAAACCATCAACTGCAAAACACAATCTTAAAATAATTTAATACACACCACAGAGTCATCCAAAATCTCATGAAAACAACACGTACTCTTTAGCTCCAGTAACCATATTACTGGAAATAGATTTTGCACAATCCTCCTTCAAACAGCCGTTTAAACCCCAGGCTTAAAGAAGATTATGCTGTTTGCTGATTTAAGCTGAAAGGGAAGCTTGTTCCAGTCATCTGGGGGCTCCAGAGGCAAAAGCTCATCTGTCAAATTCCCTCTTTATCCTAGTACAATGTACAGCATCTAAATTGTGATGATAATCTTGAAGCAAAATGGCTTTCCTTTCAAAGATAATGTTTGAGGCAGCTTCCGAGGCTTTTCTGGCTTTTCTAAGGATTGTTTCAACTTTGGTCTAACGGTGATGTGATGTTGCCTGATCTGCTTCATCTATGAAAGGTGATTTACTGCAGTATCTGTAGAGATAATCCTTCTGGAGACCGTTTTGTACCCAAAACACAGAGGCCAATCAGCTTTCTACAGGTGTAAGCTGCAAACAAGGGTAAATCTGGAGGCTGAGCTGATGCTATGGACATAAATGTGGCACTTCCCTCCAGTTCTGCTGCCCACTCTCAGCACCTCCCTGGTCACACCTACAGCTCACCTCCAGGGAAGAGTGAGGCCAAGGCCTGGCTGCACCCTGTGACAGACCCTGGTACTTGCACAGCCCCTGTGCTGCAGCAAAGCTGAGGAAATGGCCACATCCCCACAGCTACGTGTGGGACCCAGGGCTAGCCCAGCTGCAGCCCATCTTGCTTGTTATACCTCTGCAGCTGCAGGCACAGGCCATAGACTTGCTGGTTTTCTGCCTCACTGCCCACGTTCTGCCTCACACCCTACACAAGTCTTCACATATTCGTGCTAGAGATAGCTCTGCTCTGTGGAACTAAGTAGGGATCTCATGTAGGTTTGAATCCTGCTGCAGTGTCATGGAAAGGAGATGCGGCACGTCCCAACCAAATCTCCTAGGCTGAAGGAAACTGCAGACAGAGCGAAGCAGGATCTACAGCCCTGATGTGCCTCAGTCTTTGCAGTTTCTGCTATAATACATTGTGAAAATGAAAATGCTGAGGAGTGGTTGTGTGGCACATCTAAGCAAGTCCTTTCTCCAAGCAGAGTTTGGCCCACAACATCAGATGCAGACGTTGGTAGGATGGCAGCAGAGCTTGAACCTTCCCACCAACATCCATCCCATCATGTGTTGTTGCTGTGTGACAGATGGCAGCAGAGGGGCAGTCTGTGCCTATGGAGCAAAGCTGTGTAACTGAATTCCCTACACTCAGAAAAAATGGCACCAAATGACATTCATCTACTCTTGCTGAATGTTGATGGAGACCAAGCAGTGGCTGTAGCAGTGAGGGGTGGGGGTGCATTTCAGCAGTGGTGACAGTGGTCACCTCTGTTGGTGCAGGTGTTTAAGGAACACAGCATGCAGACTCTTGTTCATCAGTTGCAAAAATACATAGCCAGTGGTGGTAAGTGCATTGAAATACAGTGTTTTGTAGCTGAAAGTTTGCTTTGTCAAACAGTGTTACTGCGCTCTTTGCATCTGTTGCAATTTCCATGGAAATAAATGGGAAGTATTACTTTCAGAATGATTTATGCACTGCATACATCTCAGACCCTGACCTAGCAATTGAGGTGACACACACCATTATTCCTCCTGTTATTGCCGTTAGGATATTTCCAATTCTAGACTCTAATCTTTATTTTCTACAATTATTAACATTTGATAAAAAGGCAATGAGAACATGTAATACACCACATGAGAATTTAAAAGGCAGCACACTGGAAAAATGTTAATGGTTAAATGCATCATTATGCCCAGCAATATTACACAATTAACAAATCTAATCATTTAACACCAACACTTCAAACTTCTATTAAATGTGTAATTTCACATATGAAATAATTATTCATTTATCAATAGATGACTCTACTTCAGTACAGAAGGAAAAAAATACAATTAGATGCAGCAGGGCAGAACGAATTTCTGGGAGTAATATGGGATGTAGCAATGTGCACAACTCTTCTGTAAGGCCTCACAGTCAAACTCATAATTCTCGTAGGACATAACGCCTCTAAATATCCTGGATCATTAGCAAAATTACATAGCTAATGAAGGGCAAATTAATGGAGCTCTGGAACATTTTATAAGCCTGTAAGAACAGCTACTTGTTATACATCGCTAAGAAATAATTGCAACAGAGTCAATTGCATTAACTAATTAAGTTTTAACAATACAAACTGGGCAAACTACTCCCCATAGAGAATCTCCTCTTGCTGTGTTGATGAAATGTCCCCAGGCTCTACAAGTGATTAGAAGAGGGCTTTAAGGAAGATGAGAGCTCTGGTTTGCAACCCAGGGCAACTCTAGGCAAACCGTTCCCAGTACACCAGGAGAGAAAGGGGGAAACCAAAGCTGTCTGCTTTAGGGCAAACTGTATCTGGAACCTGTCAAACAACTCCATAAATACTGAGTCAGACCTAAAGAAATCGATAATTAACCTACAGAGAATTATCAGAAGAAATTTTGAGAGAATAACCTAGAGAGGCTGTGGGGTCTCCTCTGCTTTCTCCCAATGCCAACTGCAGGAGGGCTGGGGCACCCTGCTCTGGGTGGCACTGCTGGGACAGGATGGGACCAGACTGACCTAGAGGTCATTTCTAACCTCAACTGTGCTGTGATTCCATGAAATAACTGGAGATGCTAACAGTGGTCTGACATCAAGTCCACAGTGATGAGACTGCTCACCATGTAGGCCTGCAGTGCTGCAGCTGACTGGAACGCAGCCCACACGTGTTCAATGCAAAGCAGTGCTTAACCATATTTGGAACAAATATGGCGAGAGTCAGCAAAAAGGTAGCTTGATAGAAAGATGATTTTTTGAAAAACTAGAGTGTCGGACAGTTCTCTGTTCCATAACTGGTCCCAAAATTAGTGATTTCGGTGCCACCTCAGAGCACAGCATACAAGTAGTTGTAAGGGAAAAGATAGAAAAGACAGAACTTCCATGCTGAAGATCTCAGCAAAGTCTTTCTTGAAGTAGGTACCTGTGTTATTTGTGACCCAGACCTTGCACTTGACTTTGTTGAACATCATGAGTAAGTCTTTATCTGACATACTCCACTGTGAGTACAGTTGCATTTGTAAAAGCATAGCAAGCTCCTCAAAGCCCTCCTACATTCTTCTGAACCAGAAATGGGAATCATGGTCTTGAAAGAAAACCCACAAATCCTCACCACTAAGATCCATCCAGCATGTGCTCAGGTTAGAGCTGTATGGCAATAACACGTGTAGCTGCCAAACCCAAACACTTGGCAGTATTTAGCTTCTCATTATTCCATCACTCAAGCTCCCTGCTGACCTAGTGACCCCACTAACACAAACAGAGCCAAGAATGACTTCTGGCCATTGTTTTTACATAAGGCACCCACAACTTTATTTTTTCAAGTATCCTGTATTAAACCTAGTGATTCTCAGAGATCTATACCACCAAAAACTACAGATAAGTAGTAGGGAATTCATTGTTTCCACCTCCAGAAAAGCAAAACAAGAAAACACTAGCCAGTGTTATCAACAACACAACCTGGGAAACAAATATGACTCTTAGGGACACTTAGTGGCTTGCACCTGAAAGAAATACAGACTGCCAGTACAAACCAACAAAGCTACCACTGAGGCCAATTCAAGTTTCTCCAAGCTTTGAGACATAGAAAGTGAAGGAAAACAGGAAAAAAAAAAGTAGTAATTTATATCTCTTAATATAGTAAAAGGCTGGGACTAACTGCTGCTTTGCGCGGTCTTCTCAGGTACCAGAACTGATGCTTAGGGACTCTGGGAAAACCATATTTCGCTGTCAGCCTGGCTCCTGAGCCACAGCACTGGTGGAACTGCAGCAGGCTGGCACACATTCAATGAAACTGAAACTGCAGAAACTTTAAGATTTTCTATAAAATCAAGAGCTTTTCACAGGACAAGTATGAAATGTGACATGTATGTTCAATACAGCACTGTCAAACTAGGCTGGATCTAAAGGCCTCTGAAGAAAACTTAAGAAATTTCAACTGGAAGATGAGAGGTCTTTCTTTTTCTCCATAAATATCTACTGACTCACATGATAGCCATTAAAATCATAGGATGTGGTTTTATAGCCCTCTAAGAAAATTAACAGCACAACAGTGAATATATTTTGAAATACGTATCAACAGCTGATCTCCAGAGCTCCCAGCTTCAACAGCTCCCTGCGGCAATGAGTTCCACAGCCTGACTCAATACCGTGTTGTCTTTACTAATTTCATTAAAGCTCCTTACTGAGTTCATATCAAAACCACCTCTTTTCTGCTCCCTCTGAACCCCGTGCAGGTTTTAAACGTTACAAATTGCCTAATTCCACCTTAACCACCTAATGAACTGTAAAGGACTCCTATATAAAACACTCCTTTGCAACTAAGGAAGGACTCTGTAGGACCATAAAATAGGAACCATGGAAAATGATTCATTTTTCAGCTTCCAGGAGCGTTGCTGGTTTCACTGAAGCCCACAGAGGAGTCATACAAGCCGCTTTGCTAAATTCCCGACTAACTGCAGTGGAATATATCATGCTGAGCAGAGGTGAGCTCTCACATCACTGGGTGGCTTTGCCCAACACACTGTTGCTTCCAATTGCAAACTTGATATAGTTTCTGCCAGTCCTTTTTTTTTTTTTTTCCCCACACACTGCACTGCACTTTATCAGCACATCATAATTCACTTTGGATTCCTATCATTTCTAAGAGAATTGAGCAGTGCAAGACCTGTCTCCCACGTACCCATAAGGTCAAAGCCTGATGAATGTGTTTTATGCTCTCTCCATAGCACACTGTAGATCTGGAATTTCCTAATCCATTTCTCCTGTTCCCATTACCTGCTGGCTGCTTCTATTTTTGCACACATTATAAAAACTTAACAGATGTATATAAAACCTGTGAGCTATTCCCAAAGTTTGCAGTGCTACCCATGGATATATCATATATTGCCAACTTAAAGGATGGCTTTGAGTGTGTAAGCATTGCACTGGATTCAGGTAGGCTCAATCCTCACACACTGTTCAGATTCTGGAGCAAGCAGATTTTAAGGATTTTAAGATTCTGTCATGCATGCCTTGGTAGATAGAGCTAACCCACCCTGCCCAGCTTGGGGCACCAGCCTTGAAGAACTGGGGGCTCAGCACCTGCCCTCCCTACGTGAGCAATTGAAAGTAGCAGCTGCTCCAGAGAGCATTTTGACCATTGATTTTGACCAGACAACGGTTACTCCATCTCCACACGTCACATTTCTCCATACAAAGTCAGATCTTCAGCGAGGCTTAATTACAAACTGGAATTTGCTTTCTATTAAAATAGAGCATGCATAGCTCAGTTAACTGAGCTGTTTTGTTGAACACAGATGATTGCAATTTTTTTTCCCTTTAAAATATATAAGGAGAAGATCACTATCAAAGCTGAAATCATTTCAAAGATGAATGCCACTTTTAATGCATCAAGCATTATTCTATGAGCAGTTCCTGTGAAATCAGTTGGGCTGCTAGTAAGATATGGTATTACTCCACATAGCAGGGAAAGTAAAATTGAATTCTTTTTAACTGGATATGTATTTCTGAAGCGTGTTTTATGCTGTTATACAGATGTATTGAACTATTTCCCCAATTAGTAAAGATTCAATAGGAGATTTTCTTTTCCAGCCACAGGAGATTATAGAACCATGTCCAATACATCTGAGTGTAAATGTAAGTACTAATCCCATCGATAAAAAAAAGCTCTAGTTATGATTGTGCAATATACGCACTGATGTCTTAGCAGCACTCCCTTTTCCAGATTGCAGCAGTTACTGTAAAAGCAATTAGCAGACAACATCTCTGCACAAACACTGCAGTAAAAATCTGAGAAAGCATGCTGGAGTGGGGCTGGTAGAAGGAGCTCTGGATGCCACTGCAGCACCTGGGCTCCACGCACACTGAGCTCTCTGCTTTCAGAACAGCTTCTCTGCCCTCTGGGCTCCTCCACCCCTATGTGCCCTAAAAGGTTAATGGCTTTCGTGTTCTGCTCTGTTCTGTCCCTGAGGTATTGGTGGAGCAGGCTCCTGAGCCAATACAACATGACAGGATTGCCAGAAGAGGTGAGAATACAGCTGGCAAGTACAACCCTTCTTAGTGGAGGGTTGCATTCCCTTCGCAGAGGGAACCCCAGGAGCACAGGAGTGCCTAAGGCACATAAGAAACCACTACATTTCTAAATCTCTGCATCGCCCTCATAAAGCAGCTGCCCCCACAGAAGTAAGCCCATGCGATCTTTATGAAAGTTTCAGTCCAACAAGATGAAAATTCTTCCATATGTTGTTTTTTAAAAGAGTTTTCAAGCCCCCAGCACTCATATAACCTGATATCCACAGCCTTTTTCAATCCACTCAGCCCTCACAGCAGCCTCCTCTAAGGAAGAGTTGGAAGAATCCTGATTTAAATAAAATGCCACAAATAGCCAAAGAAAAAAAAAATCCCTAAGGAGGTGAAACGACTCTCAGATCACCGAGAGATTTACTGAAAGACTGAAAATAAAACTGGGACTTCCAGCTTATGTGTGGGGTTGAACAACCACCTGTCAGAAGCTGTTCTGTCCCGAGCATGGTGGTCGTGTGAAGGTGTATTTACACACCCAGGATGGCCACTCTCAGTCCTAACCATCCCTCCATGGGAAGTGTATCTTCTAGCCAGGACGGCTAGAAGCTTAGAGAAAACAAGCACAAATATACCTAGTTTTAAGGCCTGAAATCATACAACAAACCTAAATCTACACCTGCAAGGCAAACTAGCTCCTGTTTCCATGGTTCAAAAGCAAGGCAAGCTCAGCAGGACCTGCACATGTACGTCTGCACTGCATTCATCTCATGGTCCAAAACCTGCACACTCAAAACCCAGCAAAGCAAACGGGCTTCTTGAAAAAAAGCATCCATTATGGCAATACAGAGAATCTGCTTGCGTCTGAGACTGTGAGCTTTAAGAGAGAGTTCTTTCCAAATCTGCCACAGAACACAAATCTGACACTGGGTAGAGATCCTTGTTCTCTGTGACGCCTCCTGTTTTTAAAATCTTCAAAGTTTCAAGTCTGGGTGTGATGGAAATTAGGTCTGAATGGTTCATTCTTTCTTCTGTCCCCAGCGAACCACATAAACTTGAGCTCAGCTCACTGGTTGCAGGAGCATTATCCCTACTGGTAGTGCTCTGACATGAGGTAAGCAGACATAATGTGATCTTATGATGTGCATCATGTTCTGAATGGCCTGCAAAGTGCTCTGCTGATGTAAGATCTCTCCAGAATAGCACTAGGCATTTTAATGCTGGTTTATGTAATCTGAGTACAGCTTTAGAAGAAACACATGCAAGACAAAAGGAAGCAAGTCTAAAAACCGTCTCTGTACATAGCATGTCTGTCAAGGGTTCCAGCACATTCAACTTTTGTCATGAATAAACTGGAGAACCCATCTTTTGCTCCTGTCAAGTCTGCACAAGGCTTTGGGAAAGAGGCCGATGTCTCCTTCCACCCCATATTTCTGTCACATAGATATTGAGGGAATCACATGGGGTACTGCAGCAGCTTAATAGCCCAGCCGAGAGAAAAAGTAACTGAGGGATGTACAGCAGCATCTCTGCGCTGCCCTGTCACCATGACAAATGTGTGGTGTCTCTCTGTGCAACCTACATGTAGGTGACCACAGTCACATACAGCTCATGCAGCCCGTGTGAGGATCTGACTCCTCTCTCAGCAGTGAAAGAGACAGGAGTTTAGCAGGGCTGGACTGTGCCCCCAAGGTACCCAGACACTGACACAGAACGGGCTCTTAGAGAGATAAGATCCTCTACACAGGCTTTGCCTAATGGATTTGAGGGTCACTTCTGCACCACCTGTCACCAGGTGGGGACAAAGACTCATATTCAGCAAAATGGGTGGCTTTAGGCTCTCCTGATGAGAAGCACACTGAGCAACCAAATGCCCCAAACCACAACCAGCACCAGGCCTGTCACCCAGTGCTGACAAGGGAGCCCAGGGGAGATGAAAAATGCTTGACTGTGCAGCTCAGTCATGTCCTTATCACACCATACCGGTTTCTCTCCTCAATTTATAAACAGAAAAAACTCCTTCAAAGCACACAGGCCTGAGCTGTCCTGCCAAGGAAAAGCAGTGGGCCCAGCATTTGCTGCTCTGCAGGTAACTCACACCCTGTCACCCACGCTCCTGAGTCTTTTGTAACCCTCAGCTCTGGCTGAAGCAGCACTGTTGGATGCATTTTTGAATGCAGGAACAGCACAGAGAAAAGGAATTATACAGCAAACATGGTAGCGGGATGCAAATGAGTAGTTATTCTGATGAATGCCAGATGAATTTCCAAGGTAGTTAGACATAGCTGTCCTGTCATCTAGAAAATCAGCATCCAACAGTAAAGCAGATCTCAGCATCTTCAGGCAGACTTTGTCACTGCTTCAGGTGAGCTGGTTCTGACACAGGTCCAAATAAGCTCCATACACACAGATACCCAATGCAGAGCTGTGCATTAGGTATGTAGTCATATGGCCTGGCACTCCCAAGCTGCAGGTAAAGCAAACCCAGCTCCCTGCAGCCTGTGCCAGTGCTGCTGCAGAGCTGAGATCAAGCTGTCACCTGCTGTGCACCACGTCACTGAGATATGGTTCATTCTCTCCCAGAGTGAAGTTACTCAAGATCCCCCAGTTCTTGCAAATGACAACAACATTGGTATTTTAAAAGATTTTCCTGTAAAACCATGCTGTGCTCCCAGAACCAAAACAAAGAGGGGAGACCTCAGACAGCTCTCAGTTTTGCTGAGGACCCATTGTCATCATTTCTTAGTGATTAGGCCTCGTAAGAGGGTCAAGTTAATCATTAGAGCATCCTGACACACTTCTGAAGGATGCATCGATAACTATTACGTCCACATCAGTGGCATGAAAGTGTCTGCCTACTTAACATCTATGTAGTGCATGATTTGCACTCCGTGATCCTTGTGGTTCCCTTCCAGCTCACGATATTCTATGAGTCCATCTGTATTACCATGCTTTTAGTTTACTGATGGACAGTTTGTAGCAATTGTTATGGCACAGGAAAAAAAGGAAAAGGAAAAATACAGAGAAGAATTAAAAGCTACAAGATCTCGGGAAAGGGAATCCCATTGGACATTATGGTTGGCTGAAACCATTTCAACTTGAAATGGTTTATCCTTTTAACTTCCTACATTTTCTAAATCCTATTGTTAAATCAGTAACACACACTGTGAGACTGCTGTTTACAACTGCATACAATTTATTTTGCTAACACATTAAATGAAGTATCTGAAATAAGCTACTAAATTAGTTTCAATAGAATAGTTGTTACATTTTCATTAAATTTCAGCATATTCCATAGCAGAAAATCTGCTTGGCACATTGACTATTATCTCTAATATAATTTGCAGAAGAAATGGAGGTGTGACTTGATTAAGCACATTCAAATAGCTAAGATGTTTCTGCACTTAAATTCATTAAAGAAAATAGCTGTTAGATATTAATTAGCATATCTACTAAATACCATTTTTTCTCAGCAAGCATCCTTTATCTTAATGCATTTGCTTTTGGCAATGAAACACAAACTCAACAGAATGGTATAAACCATAACCAGAGCTTAGAAGAGCCACAGTGTTGTTTCTGCAGCTGTAAGCTTGCAATGTCCAGCATGAACAGAAATCTGACAAAGAAAACAACCATGTGCCGCTCCTAACGGAACGAGGAGTGAAAAAGGGGTGTTGGGTGAGAGCAAGTGCAACCAGCATGACAGAGCTCAGCCAAACGGCCTGTTAAAGGCTGCCCCTACAGGACACTTCGGGGGAATCTCTGGGATCGGGTTTTCTAGAGGCCAGTTGCCATTCAGGCATCAAATCCGTCATTTTTGAAAGCATCACAGCAGCAGTCTGAAAGGAGAAACTATTTGTATGAAGTTACGAGAGACCCTTGGGAAAACACAGGATGTCAGGTCAGAAACAGTTCTCAGGTAGAAAGTCAACCCCAGCCCCACACAGTAGGGTTGCTACTCCCACACCTTTCTTCAGTTCTGCTGTCCTCATCTCCCACACCCAGATCACCATTTGGCAGCTCTTGGTGAAGGAGCTGGAGGTGCTCCGGGCTCCACCACTAGCTAGATACATAGTTTGAGCCCTCTGCATTGATCACTGAACAAAGAACTGATAAAGCTGACAGCTGTATCATATACAGCACTGTAAGCAAAATCCATACATCAAAACTGAACTGTGCATTCTGCACATCTCTCAGGCTGAGAAAATGTCTATTAAGAGCATGACACACAAATCTCCCGTGGTTGTAGAAGACCATTCACTGAATGAAGTTAAACCAGGGTTTGACCAGGCCAGGAGGCATGACTGTAACATGTAACTCAGTGACGTGGCAGCAATTTGAAGCTCACTGTATTGCATCAGCTGCTGAATGGCTGACGTGTTAGAATAACAACGTGCAACTGTCAGGCACAGCACCTGGTACACCGAGTGCTGAACTGGGAGATGGGGCTAGGAACTCACCCTGGCTTTTCCAAAGGACTGATGCTTTTGATACCTCTTTTCCTCAGGGCTGCAGGCCAATAGTTTCCAACCTAATTTATGTGTTTCACTAGCACTGTCTTCTATCTGTAATCTTCCTTCTCCACCTCACCCATATCCCCTCATTACTTCTAAACTAGCACCTCTTCTCCTGCTGGGAGAAACAGGGCAAAACCAGCCTGGCCATAACGCACGTATGTCTGCCTTCTGCTCATCCAGAACTACAGCCAAATCTCCTTGTGCTGCACTGGTCCTCAGTTTGCAATAGGGATCCAAAATTTAGAGGACAAAATTCCCACCAATATCAGCACATGAAGGAACCCAGCCCAGGACCAGCTCCTTCCTTGGCAACACCGCAATAGCACAACCAAATCAGACCTGACACCTAGTGACCCGCGTGAATAATAAAAGCAAGTTTCCACTTTCAAGTCAAATGTAATCCAAAGTGTGGTTATAAAACAATTGCCTTCATAGTAATTAATATGGAAAGACAACTAGTAAGGGATGGAACAAACACCTTTGACATCAGGGGGAAAGTAAGTCCTTTGACTGGAATTAACCATCCAGGGGAATAACATGGACAATTTGCCAAAGCACCGGGTCAGGCTGCCGTTTTCACAGATAATTTCACAGCAAGAAAGTCACACTGATTAAACACCCCCACCATTCTCTGGATGAAAATATTCGCATGCGCTCAATACCAACTGTGCTGCTTAATTGTCAGGGAGCATCACTTTCTACAGCTAAACGGTAACCACCACCAGGCATCTACAGCAGCCAACAACCTGGCACCATTGTAAGCTGCTCACTGATGGTGGAAATGGGGCCAGGTAGCCCACACCATCTGCTACAGAGAGGAGGAAGGCACAAAGGACTGTTGGTTCAAAGCTCCATGAGACAGAGCACATGCAATAAAAATGGAAAGAAGTAATCAGTTCAGACGGGGAAATAAGAGGCAAGAGAAGTCTTCACTCCAAATTCAAGGTATTTCAGTTTCACAGAACAAACCCTGATTTTCCTTAACAAAATGTTACTTTGGAGTACTCGTGTTTTGTTTTCTTGTGCTAATGATTGCCAAACTAAGAAGACAATTTTGACTAGAGCCAATTGAAAAATCAGAAGTATTTTTGTTTTCACATTAGATTAAAATCAAGTTCTTTCAACAGTTAGCAAGAAGCCCAAAAAACCAAATGGTCTGAGGTTCTTGACTCAGAGCCAGACTCAAGCCTAGATTTTCACTGTTGTGGAGAAGGCCTTGCAGGTCAGCAGCCATCATCCCACCCACCTTGTTATCCTCTGCTCTTCCCCTGAGAAACATTCCTATGGAGGTCAGCCCAGTGCTAACACTGCTTCCACTAATGTCAGAGGCAAAGGTGTCTTCCATGGCAACAATGGAGAAGTCAAACAGCAGCCATCAAATGCTCTTCTCTGTTTCCTAATGTGGCTTTAACACCTACATTCTCCTACCTCTAAAAGCAAAACCTGTCAGAGGCCTGATGAGTAATCCACCTCAGCTGGTGGATTAGTCATGAGCATCTTCCATAGATCCATCCTGGGAAGATGCTGACGTGCTGGAGCTGTGCTTGGCAGATAAGCTGAAGAGGACCATTTCCAAAAGCAGCATTTGTCATGGCCATGCAGTCTCTCCCAAGACCTTCTAGGTAAGACAGAAGAGCAGAAATTTCTGTTTGGAACTGAAGAATCTTGGCTAGTGGCTTCTTTCAAGCCTATCTCCATTAAATATATACATAGTACATATAATGCAACTTATTCGCCTGTCTTCCACGCCAGTTCTCAGCATAGAATTAATGCTTTGATAGAATAATAAACCTCTCAAAATATGAACTGATAATGGACAGTCATGTTAGATGCTTAAATTACAGCAGCAAGAGCATCCTTGCAATATCAACCCTGAAACTGCCAAAATGTTTTCATTGTTCATTAACTGAAACCTTTTTTGCATTGCTAATCCTAATGAACTGCCTTTCTAATTACCATTCCAAGCACTGTCTGTAGCACATCTCTGGATTTCTTTTCCACCCAAACATACAACCTCATTCAACCGGCAGGCTGTTAATGTATCAAAAGCACCAAACTGGCTGCTTCTAACACAACTGTAATAAATCCACAGCACAGGCACCTTTAGGGAGAAGTTCAGTTCAGTCTTCAAGGACTCTCATTTAAGTGGAAAAACAGAAGGTCTTTTATTGAAGAGACTGTATAGCGGGAGTTTAAGTTCCAAATTCAAAATCCATTGAAGTTAATGGGAGTCTTTCTATTGATTTCTGTATACATTGAACTGCTTTAACTCCCTCCCTTCCTCCTCTGCTCCTCCCAGGGCATGAATAAGTGAATCCACTGACATTGCAGAGATACTGAAATCTCTCACAGGGAGCAGGAACAATGTCTGCGTAGGAAAGGCAATGCACTTTCATCTCCTGAATTACCAATGCCATTTCCACCGCTCCAACTCCACCGTGCTGGAGTTCAGAGAGTTCAAAGCATCCAGTAATCTTTCTCGGTCTACAAGCCAGGTTCTTCCTTTGCTAAATGTACCATAAAATTTTGCACAGAATACACCATAGGCTCTGAAAAGACAATTTATTCCTTCACCTGTACTCTGTTTGCAAGCAAGGAGACCAGAGCCTCTTCTTCACTCTGCACTCATTTTCTATGGAAAAAAAAAACCTTCAGAAAGAGTATTCTATAACATCAGGTGTCAGTTAGGGATGGAAGTAGCTTATTCATGAGAGGAGAAAGAAAACGGAGACTTTTGCTTCACATTCTATTAAGTAAATCAAAATGATTTGGCAATAGCTTAAAGGTAGGCAGCTCACTCGCATAACTTGTGACAGAAGTCTAATGAAGGAAGAGCCTTCTGTGGAACCTGGTTTATTTTCAACAACTCTTTCATTTTCAAATACAACAGCCCTAGAACAGAAGAGAGTAACAAAGGCTTCTTGAAGGAATTTCAGCCTCGAACTGATGATTTGCTATAGAGACTGTTGTTCCCTTCAACCTCAAGGCAGGGAAAATATTTTATTTTCCTTCCCATGAGAGGCTGCAGCTCCAGAGACCACCCTATGTGAAGCAGCTGTATGCATTGCTCAGAGACTATTTTACCAGTTGTTCTATGGCAAAACACTCTACAATAAAATAGCTCCAAAGAGATGCGTGAGATGAGAGTTCTCACATTAAGGGAAAGTAAATACAGAGCTGTAACTTTGCAGCTTCTTCTCTTTCATGAGCATTTCTGCACAGACAAAGGCTCTGAACTCCTTTGAGAGCAGTGTTCTGTTTTGAGACAGTTTGGATTCCCTCTCCCCCACACTGTTTGCTAATTCACCAAAGCTGTATTTCAGTAATACTGCAACATGTAATTTACTCTGTCTAATGACTCTGAAAGTTGCAAGGAACACTCTGTGCAGGCACAGAGAATCACCATGCATTCCTGTGAGATGCTGGCTCTGGAATCCAAGAGCAGCAGGCTCCAGGGTAACAGGGGTGAGGGTCAAGTATATGCTTTTCCTGAAGAAAAAACAAGCTCCAAAAGAAGATATTTTTAGGTTATGAAAGAAACGGCTAGCCTGCAAAATAGTTACCGTCAATAAATTGGTGAGAAGATGGACTCACAGACCAAAAATTCCAATTCCAAGAACTGTTGCACAAAAGCAGCTCATGTCAGCAAGAGCAGCGCTAAGTACTTCCTCCACACTGATCACCTCCAGCTCTTAGAAATCTCATTAGTGCCAAGCTTTAACAATCATTCCTTGCAAAAAGAAAATTGCACTTTTGAGTCAGGGAAAGAATTCTCCTCTGTAAGTCAGTATGACAACCACAGAAGACACATAGGATCATAAAACCTCACACAAATTCTCATCCACTCCAATAATTTGGGATTAGATATTTTAGTAGCTTATCATTCAGGAATTTCTTAACTCACTCCATCTATTACTGTGCTCCTCCAATGGCGTGATACGAGGAAACAGCAAAAGATTTGTTATCTGGAACATCCTCTGTTACAGCCAAGATCTGAAAGACTGGAGATGACCCAGTTGCTTATCCTACTGAAGCGTCTGGTCCTCTGTATTAAGCCTTAAGCCTTTTGGCACAGTCTTCCTAACCTAAAATCTAGCAGATTTTCTACCATTTTCCCCAAGGAAACAGAAGAGGTGGTTCTGAACTACTCACAGAAGGCAGACACTTGAGACCAGGCTGTCTAAAATTTGCATGAACTAATTTTCAGCCAGCCTCAAAACCACACGCAGAGAGATCTGCGTTCTCTTCCCCAGAGATCTTTCAGCTTAAACAGACAAGGAAGAGTCTTCACTTAAACTCTGTGAGTTTAACTCGGACAAGGCCCAACAAAAAAAAACAGAATTTGAAAAAATTTATGCTTGTAAAACTCTTCATTATGATTCATTGAAACTTCCTGCCTCAAGAAATAGTTCAGTAGAATTCAGTCCTAAACCAGCTTCCACTCATTACCAAGTCCAGAAGTTTACTGCATAAATCTCATCACGTATCCATAAAGGCAGTAACACAGGGTTGATGGAGTAGTGCTGCTATTATGTACACATCATATGCCTGCATAAAAGCATAAAACAATGCCATCATTGCCTTCTGTAGTTAGACCAAGGTGTAAATAAGGACAAAACAAGTCCTTAGCAATGCTGTGCTCATTAATTGATATATATTCATAGATGCTGGAGAAATAGGCCAACATTGGCTGTAATTCATTATAAGACTTCAGAGACTTTGGTTATCAGACAAAGGATTAGACCATATTCTCTAGATATACTCAGTAGGAGCACTGGCTATTGAGACACAATTATCTCCAACTTTTTTGTTTTTTTTAACCAGTTTCTAAAATGAGATTTAGAACTAAAAATATGATGGCTCCAGAATATAAAGTCAGTGGGTATTTCATCTGTAGTGCCAAGGTGGACAAAGCCTTGCATTGCAGCAGAAAATACGTTCAGTGAAGCAGAAGGTTCCATCTCAGCACAACTCAGCTGATCATAGGCTTGAACAGGGACTGTAATAATCGAGTTGTTTGACAAGCACAGGGTAGGCCAGGCAGCAACCACCTTGACCTTCACTAACTAGTATTCAATAGTCAATTATCTGTCCTTTTCTGCTCATCAGATGTAGTTATTTAGGGAGGAAGTAGGACAAACCCTCAGGAGATGTGTCTGGGAGAAGCTTGGCCATCAGACTCAGGGAAATCACTGACAGAAGAGGGAGAAAAAGGAATTCAAACTGAAAACGGAGGCAACATGCAAAAAATACCAAAGCAAACCAAAATCATAGCTCTCAAACCATCTTCAGCTCCAAGGGAAGGGATACGCCTGAAGGACAGATGTAAGTAAGGAGATTGCCCGATATGCAGTGAAGTTCAGGAGGAAAAGAACTGAAACCAATATTTAACAAATGTCAGACTGATCCCTGGATACTCCTGCGAAAAAAACATCAGACCATTCATCATGCTTTTTTCCTTTCTCTTCTACACATCAGCTACAAGTCATACTCTGAAGGAAGCCATTTTCTTCAGACTGTTTCAGGGTATAAATTTCACAGCTTAGAGTAGAAAGAACACTGAGATAACTAATTAACCTGCGCTTGGAAGGTGCCATGTTGACTTTGGTTCATTCTGACTACCAGTGTCCTCCACAGAGGATTCTCCTGAAATCCTTTGGGAGGATTCATAGATCAAAAGATGAGTAACTTATTTCAGGTTAACTGTGAGCACCTGAAGGCATTGCTGGCTCTGTCTGCTTCACAGGCACCTGCTGCTGGAGCCAGCTGTGCTCTGGCCTTCCCCAGGACCCATGTGCAGTGCATTGAAACAAGCATCGAAGGAGGCATGCGTCATTCCTTATGGCTGTTCTCTCACGCCTTGCATTGTAAAGAACTGCTCAGAATACCCTGCTGGACCCAGGAAGGAGATGGAGACATCGATTCTCATCTCTTGTCCCTATCTAAATACCCTGAAATACACAAGATACACAATCTGCGTTAGGCTTTTCTGTTAAGACCTCAAAAACGCGTAAACTGCATTTCATACAAGCACTACAAGGGATGCTGCTAACAGCACAGTGTGACGTTCAGGCACAAAGCCTGACGCTGCAGGAGCCACTCCAACCACACTGAGCAACAACACTGCTTTTTCCAATAGTTCCGTGCTTGCCTTAAGTTTACAGTGGTGTTTTTTCCAAGTAATTTCCTGTCAATAAGCCTGACATAAAACACTGCCAAATAATTAATACAGCATAGTTTAAGTGTGTAACCAGTACATATGGGACATGTATACCTTTTGTCCTTGGATCAGCTGCTCAGAAGTGGGGAGCAATCCAGTATGTGTAGCCCCTCACACTTCCAATATAAACATCACTCTCACTGCTGCTAATCTTCTCTCTTTGGCTCTTATAACATAATCATGAAAAGGCTACGCTTGGCTTCCTCAGTTAAATATTTCAATTCCCAGTCATATTGAAAACACAGCCATTTTCCATGGCATTGCAGTGCGAGCAAAAATTGACAATTACAATAATGTTCTGTTTATCATACAAACATAACCCCTAAGATGAGCAGTTGAGAAAGGAATACTTTGGCTTCTATGCAGAAATGGAAAGTCTATCATTAGACAATTTCTGGCTATTGACAGAAAGTATTTGTAATAATCTTGCTAAAAATACTGAAATGCACACTTTCAAAATAAAGGAGAAATCCCACCAGCTCTTGGCAGAGGTGATTCATCCACGTTGTTCAGACAATCAATAAGTTCACAGTTGGAGATGAACTTAAATTTATGAATTTAAGAATGCTTTTTCTCGTCATCTTATTTGGTTAAATATTTTATGATTGGGCTATTTAACAGAGGGAAAGAAATAAAAGTTGTTCAGATAAAATTAGGACAAGGTGCACAAAATGTGATTCCTAAAAGCAAGATATATATGGGTACCACGGGATGTCCACCTGAAAACTCAGCGTGAGATCACAAATCTCTGTAGCAGAAGATATTTGCCTTCTACTGAACGGGGAGCAGAACTCTCTCAACTTCCACCATAGGATGGGGCCTCTAAAGGTGTTGAAAATTCAGAAAGGAGATAGATATAACAGATGAAGGCAGGTGTCACAGGCCGCCAACATACCAACAATTAACCAACAGTTAACACGGCTGTGTTTTTCACCTCTCTTTCAGTGCTATAAATTACTGTGTATGACCTCTCACTGGAGGAGAAAGATAATTCATACCTTTACTTCAAATCCTCTAATTCCCTAATGAAGAAGTTATTCTTTCTCATTCTCTCAGAACTCTGAGAGGCTTTGTGGCTCCGGGATGGGAAACTTGAACTGTGACTTACACTTCCCCTGGATCCTCTTTCTTTCTGATTCAGAGCACTTTTCCCTCTTCTCTATCCATGCCTATTTTTCAGTTTGGGCAGAAGTAAGCAGATTCATCTGCACAACTAGCAAAGGACTATGTTACAGGCATAGGACTATGAAGAGTTCTTGGACCTACATATCCATTCTCACTAGCTTTAATGGAGTGGCAATGCAAGCCGACAATCAGCACATTGACACTGAAGCCTTTCCACCTTGTTCTGAATTTGATTAAAAAAACACAAAGCCTGCTGGAATTCAAATAAGAGCTGCAAAAGGTGGAGCCCTCTGCTTTCTTTCAACATTAAAGACAATACAATATTTCACTGCATCAGAAACTCTGCATATGTCTGCTGCTTACTCTAGTACATAGGCAATGCAAGTAACTGCTCTTCAGCACTCAGACAACTCACTGAAAGCTCTATGCCTCTGAAGAATGAAGAATAGGAAATATATATCTCAAGGCAAAGCAGACAAGAGTAAGGGGAGTTGTCAGATTCCCATCACAGCCGCCGCGAGTGAATTTAATGATAGAGAACAGAAGAGAAATCACAAATCATATCGAGTTGCTCCTCATGTTTACAGCTCTGGGCATCAAGATACAACTTAAATCAATAGTGCTCCCATTAACAAGTTGTTTGACTTTGGAGGACTTCAAAAAACACCACATTCCAGTGCGCAATGATAAAGAAGCAGCATTGGGTTTAGAAAGTCATATTGTGTGCCAGAAGCAGCACACACTGACCTAAACCTTTAAGACAGGAGCATATATCTGAAAACAAATTAGTGTCACTCCAATTTACAGTGAAGTTATGAAGACTCCTATCAGTACCTACCAGAGAAGCAAGAAACTTCTTCAGGGTCAAGGCAAACCACATACCTGCTCGTGCACTATTTGCTCTCACACACTGCAAATGGAAAACACCAAAGGTGGACCAAGAGCAAGCTTGGAGGACAAAAAAAACACACAATACAAACAGCTTTCATCTATGGGTCAGGTGAGAGCAGATTATCTGAAAGAGAACACAATTGCATCCTGCACAGGGACTCTTGAAAAGGAATGTGGAATGGACTCTTATCTTGTCAGGGTTCCAAGTCACAGATTTTCATGGCCAAGGCTAACTGTGATGGACAAACGTGCTTGCAGCCATTGCAGTCATCTGTCACAATCACGGCAGAATCAGAGTCCTATATAAAGCTTGTAACTGACGCAGCATATGGGTTTCAGATATAACTTCAAATACTGTTAAATAAAGCACACCCCGCCATTCTGTTTTGCCTTTTTATCTGACTTCCAAACACACCTCTATTACACTGCAATATTCAGGGGAGGAGGTGGCAGAAACTCCCAAATGATGAAGAGGGAGCAACACGACCAAACAGACAGGCTGTATGTAGATCTCAGGATTTGATTTACTACAAGTTGCACAAACAGGACACGTGTTTGTGTATTAAAAATCTTCATCCCACCAGCTTAGGCAAGACAAAATTATGTCTTTATGTCTTTAGGGCCTAGTCTCATGCTCTTCTGCCACAGTTCTCCATGGCAGTGCACCTCCACTATTCAGTACCAGTAGAGGAATCCCACCCAAGGAATACAATCAGATTGTGGCGTAAGTGCAATGGTTTGATCTTGCTTGAGATTGAATAACCTTGGACATAGTCATAGAGATCTGACAAAGACAAAATAACTCCTAACCTAGCAGATGCATTTTTCAGTTATTGACAGGCTGCCCAAATCTCAATGAAATGACATACTGACAAAACAGCAAATTTCAACAGAAGCTCTCATTGAGTTAAAATCATCCAGAAATCTCCTAAAGCAGAACTTCTGAACTAAAGCCTTGTGCCCCATCAGACAGCCAGAATGAGCATACTGATAAGCACTTATTTGCCTCCAGAACAGCAAGTCCAGCTGGAGGGGATAACATCAAAGCAGGCTCCTCCAAAATACAGGATCAACAAATTGCCAGCTGAGCATTGGTCTCAACTGCATGATGGAGCTCTGCAGTGAGAGCAGAGCCCTGGCTGTTGTCTGTAACCACGAACATCTCAATCTCTAGCAGCAGACACGGCCTCACACTCATAGCTCCTCACAGCTGAGATGAAAAGCTTTCATCCTTTGGTCCAACTTTCTTGCATTTTTCACCACAGATTCCACCATTCAATCATGATGCAGAGTGATTTCTTTTGAAAAGTATTATGGAGAAAGGCATCTACTGATGCACATCTGAATCAAACACGGGGAAAGCAGAGCGTTTCAAGCTTAATTTCCATTTCCAAACTGGTTACGAATCATACAGCAGCCTCCTTTTCACAGCAGCTAAAAGTTGCCCTACATCAGTCTGAGCTCCACAGGGCTTTTATTAAAGTTATGGCAAACAAGTTAATTTGGCAGTTGTAGCAAGAACTTGCCAGAACTCTGACACTGTACAAGCCTTTGCCTCCTCCCCCAGCCAGGGCTCTGACTGTCTCTGTTCATAAGTTCAGATCTCCCCCCCTCTGCCTGCCCTGGGTGAACGTCCCATTAAACACTCCTGGAGATCAAAACCCATTTTAGTTTAACAACTTGAAACCAGGTTTCAGATCTCAAGACCTGGCAAACTAACAGAGTGCTACTCTATAAGCATGAAAGCATGGCCTTAGAGCACAGCCATGTGTAACGATTAACATAGCCAGGGAACAGAAATCCTGAGATCCTGAGCGAAATTAGGGTCTGTTTAATATTCCAAGAATGGACAAGACCAGGCACTTCACTAGATCCACTTTTAAAAATGCAAAACCCCAATGTGGGTTGCATCTGTGAAATAATGTGAAATCTTAGAAAACGATACCAGGAAGAAAAGTCTGTGCTTAATGAATTACTGATAATAAGTAGTTACCCAGAACAGAATTCTTGTCCCTTTGACATATGTCCCAAGATAAGAAAATTACCACTTTCATCATCATTGGAAAAATAGACTTCATTATGCAGCGTATAGAATGGGGCAGATTATTTTAATGGGAAACACATGCCTGGATGCAAAGTCATCATATAGATACTTTGTTTTGGAAACTCTTGAAACTCCCTGAAAATTAGAATCAAGTCACAGCCATGGCAAACTGTAACACTTCTCATTTAAGCTAGCTTTTTTTTTTTTCCTGTTTTCTGAGCATGTTTTCAAAATCTGACATTCAGGTACACATATGTCTTGCTTCAAGCAAACTCCAGATCCTTCCAAAGTCAAATTGTACTTAAAATATATATTAAAAAAACACTTCCATTTACCACAGAGCACTCATGCTCAAATGCAGCGTCTGTTTCTTCAGCAGAGGCCCAGCTCTGGAGCTGAGCTGGCCAGCTGGGTTAAATCAAGTCACAGGAGTCAGATCCCCCCCTAGTTCTCAGAGTGCAAGTTAAATGACCCCGCACACACAACATTATGAGTGTGTATAAATCAAAAGGACCAATTACTCATTGCAACTTGGAAATATCAAATGCTGTAAGCATCTCACTCCCAGATTTGACACGAGATAGCATCTTCAGACCACTGTGGGAAGGAAGCTACAAGGCACTGTGTGTCCCAGAAGGAAGTTCAAATGGCCAGGGACTGCCAGGACTCAAATGCTGAGTTGCAGCCTTGGAGATAAATTCAGATGAGCTGCACTAGCCTGTGGGTTTCAGTGTTGAAGTGCAACTACACAGTGCTGGCAGCCAAGAGTTTGGTGCCATCTCCCCTGCTCCACGAGCAAGAGCACTAGTGGCTTTTTTGTTTCAAAGAAGAAAAAATAGGGCCCTTCCACCCACTTCTCTTGTGTTTGCCAGGTGGAGCTGACAGCCTCACGCCTGGCACTCGCTCGTTTGGAACCAGTCATGGTTCTCGGGGCAGCATCAGGGCTGTGTCACCTCCACCAGCCTTCAGTGCGGTTGTACTCGGTTCTTGCAGGACCTCATTCACCTCCTGTGGGTGAGCTTTACAACCATGCTCTGTGCAGAAGTCACAGTAAATCAGTTACAGTTGTACTTTCGACAAGAGAACGTTTGGTTTTCAGTCTCACTCGACAAAATAAACTGACCACTAAGTGAATTGGTGACTTTGTACAGGTTGCATCCTTTCAAAACCTCTGGCAGTCATAAGCAGTACTTAGTTTGATCTGTGTAGTACCTGCTCTGCAGTAAATCCCAGGAGCTTCCCCAGCAAGCTGACTTTCTCCTGCCCCACATCAGCCACTGCAGCTTTGTGGGACTGATTTCTTGCAACTCTTCCTTCAGAAGAAGGGAGAGAACAAAGACGCTCACTTCTGCTCAGCAGAGATCCAAGTACCACGTTTGGTATTCTGGGATTTCCCACTCAAAAAATGAACTAGAAATCCCCCGAAAACAATGCAGCACTCTTGTCACGGGCTGTTTCACCACATTATTTCACAGACACAATGTTGGAGTTATCTTGGAGGTTTTGTGGACCTGTGTAGGTGGCCAAAGGATTTATCCTAAAATCACACGTGATGTCATACACGGATCCAATCAGCCTGCATCCTGCTTTATGCTCTGGATGTGGTGCTGCTTTGTACCTACTGGATTCTTCGGCCTTGGACTTCTGGCAAATGGACCAAATCTTTTGCAATTAAGTCAAACATCCATAAAATGTTTGTGTTGCTTTCTAAATGGTCAGCGTTGTGTTAGCCTGCATAGTTGGCACAGCTGCAGAAATTAGACTTCGTTGAGTACTGGTGTTCTAAAATACTGAATTCCAGAACTATTTTGAAGGGAAGAGCACTTCCCCTGTTCAGCAGGTAGGAAGCAATGGCATCAACTTTCTAAACAATGTTCAAAATGGAAATGTGACAGACAACACGTTTCTGCCTCCTATGGCTCTATCTCTAGACTTTGAAGTGGTGATTACTTTCACAAAATCTCATTTTGTAGGCTTGCCAGCAGATCTCCACATAGATTGCAAATTAACTAGCACAGAAAGCTGCTACTAGGCTCCTCATTAGCACACATTTATTTCTACTACATCTCTCCAGCTTCCTACATTGTTACATGAGCTCCAAACTAAATTCAAGCATCACAATTAAGTTCCCACTTTTAACTTGAGACCGTATAAAGACTTAGTCTAGTTTATTTCAGCAATCTGTTCGTGCCTTCTGTTCCAACTCAAGGACACGTGTTGTGGTTTAACCCAGCAGGTGGCTCAGCACCACACAGTGCTTCACTCTCTCCCCCCTTCCCAGTGGGACTGGGGAGAAACTGGGGAAAAGGAAGTAGAACCTGTGGGTTGAGATAGAACTATTTACTAAGATGGAAGAAAGGAAAAGGATAGTAGCTATGAATAGATATAGGTATAATGTATATAGCGAGTGATGCACAAGTAATTGCTCACCACCCGCCAACTGATGGCTAGCTAGTCCCTGAGCCACGGAAGAGAGCAAGATCAATTCCCATCCACGATGTCACCTGGTATGGAGTATCCCTTTGGACACTTTAAGTCAGCTGCCCTCACTCTGTTCCCTCCCAGCTCCTTGGGCCCTTTGCTCAGAACAGCCTTGGCTCTGTACAACACTGCTTAGCAGCAGCTGTAAACATCCGTATGTTACCAACATTGTTCCTCTCCTAGAACCAAAACAGCATCATAACAGCACACGTAGGAAAACAATTCCATCCCAGCTGAAACAAAGACAGTATGTTTGGTTTTTGTCTAGTGTTTGGGTTTCATTTTATCTGAGATATGGAGAAACAGCTTTAGCTCTCCTCTGATTTTCAGTGTCAGATACAGCAAAACCATTCTTCTTCAGGGTTAGGTGCCCCAGAACAACAGATATATACTAGAGGAAGAAGAAGGAAGATAAATAAAGACAGTGCAAGCACCTTATTCTATGTAGGACAATATGAATCTGTCTCTCCTATGTTCTGAGAAAGGAGCACTCAAGATTTTGGCTCTCTTGTGAGTCTCTGCAAACAAAATCCAAACTGCTGTGTTTCGGTGAAGTGATGAAAATGCAGTTCCCAGCTTATGCAGAAGAATCACAGGGCAGGGCTTGGAGGCTGCTGCTGGGCTGAACAAGGGCTTCGCTTTGCAGCACCTCCTTTTTGCTGTTTCCCACACTGGTGATAGCAGATGGAGAGCAAGGCAGGCATTAGAATGCTACCTAAGTCAGGACTTTATGCTTTGATGCAGTGTCTCAATTAATCAAAGTTTTGCCGTAAAATGCAAGCAGCAATGCTCAAAGCCAAGTCAAGTCACCAAATACGAGCTGATTAATTTCCCTTTAATTTGTATGATAATTAAAATTCCAACTTTTAATTCTGTTAATTGTCTTCCCACAAGGAGGTTGATTGGGCTTTGCTAATACATGCTGTGAAAATGCACTTCCCACAGGTCTGTCTTTGTTTCCTTTAAAATGTAATACTTTTACATAATTATCTCTTAACTTCTATAGATAAATGTAATCTTATCTCTGGCCTATTCTGACACAAGTCCCTGTGTAACTTAAGCTGCGCCCATAAATCAAAAGCTGAAAGTCATTAGGTGTTTCATCAGAACATCATGCTGGTGAGTGGCTTTCTGTGCCTTCTAATGAGCAATTAAAATGGCAAAAGGCAAAGGGGAAGAAACGTTTAAGGTCACAGAAGTACATACACCCCTCCCCCAAAAGCTTAACCTCTCTGAAACGACCTGGAAAAAAGCAAAATGTACAATGCAGCCTGCATGCCTCTCACCTCCTGCTTTCCACAATCACTCCCAAAATGCATAAAATAGTGGAGGAGGGCTCAGCGAAGCTGGCACTGCACACAATCTGCTCACCAGAAAAAAAGTTTAACTTCTAAAGCTGCCATCAGTCCGTACAGCTTATGCTTCTCTGGCTGGCTAGAAATTAAGTTCATGTTTTATTTAATTTATCTGAATGGAAAATTATCGATCACTTCCTTGGTGTACAATAGATGTCTGTAGGCAGGAAACACCTTCCCTGTTGACTACCATGAACATGACTCAATTTGGCCATTGCAGAGAAGTAAAACAAACAGATAAATTCATAGTCCATCTGTGATGGATGTTCTGCTTTGGACACATTCAAAAGGCAAACCCACAGCAAACTGAAACATTCAAGCAATAAACTACCAACACACTCCAGAAATCTCAGCACGATGCCTTCAGTCACTGCTCTGAAGAAATACTCCTAAGTGGAAAAAAAAGCATTATTTCTGAATGTCAGAGTAACTTGATTCAAGACAGGCATTGGTACCCTTCCCTGGCTACGACGTTATAATCATTTCATTTCATTGAGCACTGACTCACAACCACACTGCCATTAGAGAAGCTGAATAATAGGAATACTATTAGAGAAATACGTCCTGTCCAGCAGCACGCTATTTGAGAACTGGGGCAGATAGGATGCTGACTAATTGCAGAAAAGGGTTTGTCCAAGAATACCCTTTTTTTCTCCAAGTGTCTTAGAGAACTGAAAGATTTGAATCAATTCTTTATGGAAATCTTTTCTATAAATGAGAACTGCCATAGAGCTAGTAAATCTGCTGTCATTTGCAACCTACACTTTTACCTCGGTATCAGCTCCCCAAATCTTCTGGCCTTTCATGCACCTTGAATTTCTTTCTTTACAGCTTTTGCTGTACAAACAGACACCACATCACACAGTGCACACAGCAGTGAAGGACCAAGCATGAGAACTGGAAAATCTCATGTCCTCAGGACATGAGATCTCATTCCTGAGGAATGATTTCAGTCTCAAAGAGGGGAGATTTAGGTTGGGTATAAGGAAAAAAGTCTTTCACACTGAGGGTGGTGAGGCACTGGCACAGGTTGCCCAGAGATGTGGTGGATGCCCCATCCATGCAGACTTCCAAGGCCAGGCTGATCAGGCCCTGGGCAACCTGATCCAGCTGTGGTGCCCCTGTGCACTGCAGGGCAGCTGGACCACATGGCCTTTAAAGGTCCCTTCCACCATTCAAACCTCAGGGAACTGCACCCAGGTCCACGTGGGCTGCCCCCAGGAGTGGCCTCAGCACAGACTTATAAATGGCTGCACTCCCCCAGGAGTCAGAAAGTATATGCAGTATCTTCTCAAATTGCTTAAAAAACTGAGAGCACAGACACAGGGAATCTGTATTGCAACCTCTTTAGAATGCAGCAGCTTATGAACATCCATTAATATTCAGCATGTATCTTGTTTTGTTAAATTAGTATACATAATCTAAAGAATTATTAAAACCTATTTTAAAAGAATGCTTAAAAATAGTTTGACAGAAACACCAAGGAACCTTTTGAACCTGCGGGACAGAAGGCTGGGCTGCTCCTTCCCAATGCCTGGTTATGGCTCAGCTTTGCCTGTTATTTCCAGCCCGCTGCTGGATCAGAATGAGCAGGGCTGAGCAGGTGCATGCAGAGCAGTCATCATGTCCTGGATGTGCTGTACTTTGGGTGCAGGTATCTCAGCCAAAGAGCCTCTACTAATGCTGCTGGATTCCCCGGCCACGACGGGTGTGTGAACACTGAGGAACTCAAAAGGAAATGCTAGTGGCTCAGCACTGCCCACTTCCACATCACCTGCCCAGTAAAGCCCACCAGTTGCAGTAAAGGTTTTGAACAGACCCAGAAGTCGGTGTGGACCAGGGAACAGGCACGGAGCTGGAAAGACAGCAGCAAAGTCCTTCCACCCCCCCAGAGCAGGAGGTGGCACTCAGCCCCTCACACTACAATTCTGTACTGCATAGGGAAACCAAACACCTTCCAGGCCTCATCTCCTTATCCAAGACTTCCCTCATCCAGAGACATTCCTTCAACAATGCAAAAGTTATTAAGTCCTGTTTTCTGTAGAAAATTGGAGTTTCTATACGCTAATTTGTCCTTCGTTTCACACGTCATGTGGGTCAACGATACAAAGGCAATGCAGAAACTCAGTCGGGCAAGGAGGCTCTTGCATTTATTACCCTTTGACTCAACCCAATATAAGAATATGCTAAGTGTGTTGCACTAATCATATAGCCCAAACGTTAGCAGATAAGACAAGAAAATCAATTGTAATCTCTTTGGCTGTTTTCTCATATATTCTCAACCTGTTAGCAGCCATCTCTTTTCAGAGAGCAGTCAATGAATATTTAATGTCGGAGTGCGCGGCCAATTTTATCTGCCAGCTAATAAAAAAGCTGCTTGGTCATGGGTGTAAGAGAATTTTAGCCCATGTGGCTGGCTGTAATAAGAAGGATGACAATTTTAAATTGGGAGATTAATGGATAATTTGGAATCACTGTCATTCTGACACAGGCGGTGACCTTTTCAAATTGACAGATAGCTCCATTTCACCCCAAGCAGCTACTACAAGAGATTGTTTCAAACGTTCACACCTAAATGCCAGGCAGGAGGCGGCCAGGCAGAGGGATGTGTGGGGCAGCCCGTAAGTAAGCCTGTGGATGAAGGCAGTAATTCAATGGGCAGTCATGCAGTAGCTCTGCACTCAGCCTCTGGCTACTGCAGCACTGGTAAGGTAAAGGACCGGTGCCAGAAAGAATGCTCAGTGCTCTCTCCTCCAGCAAGGAAATGCTGCAGCTGGAGCACAAACACCTTGGGCATGTCCTAAACCATGTCATGAAACAGCTGTACCCGTCCTGTGATACCGGGCAGCATTTTTCCTATAGTAACAATTAGAAGTATAAATCACTTCTGAGAAATAAAATAAAATCCCTAATTTTCTGCTTGTCTCTACAAGACTTGCCTAAGACTCCCGAAATAACAGAGCTTAACAACAAGTCATTGCTAAACACAGAAAAAGTGCTTTATGCTACTATGCCCTACTGTGCCCTACTACGAGAGGGAGCCTGCCCTATCCTCTTTCCGAGCCTCACACAGCTGCTCTTGTAGCACTGAGGTGTGGTCCTGTGCCAGCACCCACACGGAGAGGTCTCACAACAGCCCCGAGGCAGCAGGGGGTCATCATCTCCTGCAGCTCACTTCATCTTGTGCGCTCAAATCAGGGCAGCAGTGCTACATGCAGGATGAGTTGCAGCCCAACAGCGCAGACAATAATACTTAGTGCAGTAGCGGGGCCAAATGGAGGTGCTGCAGGGAGCAGCACAAGGATTCCATGGGAAAGCCAAGTCAGGCAGTTCTGAAGGAGTTCTGCTCGCTGCTGCTAAGCACCAAAGTGATGCACCGTACCCGAAGTGGTGAAGGAGCTAAGTGACCATCAGAAGGTAGGGCAGCCGTAAGAGGCCATGATGGTCCAGACATGGCCAAACACCAGCAAACTGCAATCAGTCTGAGCAGCGTGCTTGAGAAACAAAACCACTCATTCACTAGCACAACTACGGAATGAAATGCCTGTGCACAAGCAGCATTTTCCCCAAAAATCTTCATATAAAACTATATCATGCACTTGGAGTATGCACAGCAGCTTCCTACCTACCTATACCACTCCATCTGGCTATTATCAAACAGGGATCAAGGTTAATATCTCCTAAATTTAGTCAAAGAATAAAAACTGCCTGTGCATCACTTATCCAAGTGAAGTCACTTATCCAAGAGATGCACAGACAGCTCTGCAATTAAACATACTATGTCCACACTGCTGCATTTAGCAAGGTCATTACTATCCATTATTTGCAAGCTGGAAAACATCAGTTGGTTACCAAATTCTAGAAGTCTTGCAGTTTTTCAGAATTATCTGAGCGTTTTCAAAATTTCAGTATGATCTCTCAGGCAGGAAATTCTTCGCAGACATAAAGGAGAACATGGGGTAAATCCATCACACCATGGTGATGAATGAATTACAAGTTCAGTACGCTCCAACTCCTGTAGAGAAGTGAGGGATGAGTTGGTGCACTAATTATTAATATAAGAAATGGGAATGCTGATTTTTTTGATAAAGTGACAAACTGATGAGTTCAGCAGCACACTGATGAATAATAAGAATGTTACCCTGGAACTGCAGTGTCCTGAACCATACAGTAGAACAAATCACAGAAGCACCATGGAAAACACCCAGAGCCAATGCAGTTGACGTTGCTATTGTCAAAATTAAACCCAAATCAGCATTCTTTGTTTTGCTCAGACATCACCTCTGCACACCTGAGGACACAAGGAACACAAGGCATCTCCATCAGGTGCAAAATGAGCCAGTGTTTGCCACTTAGATATCTGTAGCAACATGCTTTTGAGTTAACGTAACATAGGTGACTGAAATTTGAAATAGTTGAAAGGAATTGCTTTTTTTACTTGTTATTTTTACCACACAACTAAAGAAGAGAATTATTTCAATGTTTATGCTGGAAAAAAAATAAGAGATGTATTCAGGACACTGCAGTGTTGTACCAACAGAGGCACTTATTCAAAGTCATGCAACTAGAAGATAGGCCAGCACATCCAAGCAGCTAATTAGCAATAGGATAGCTTTAGGATAATTGGTTGTAGTTGGTTAAAAATGAAAATTTTAATATCATGTTATTGAGATTAGAAACTCTGTCTTGCTGTTTCTGCAACTTAAGGCTTTCTGAAATCTGAACACCTGAAATAATCCAGAACAGCACATACTCCGAAATCTTGCACAAGAGCTCTATGGAATGGGATAACTTATGGCTGTATGATGGATGGTTTCATGTAGAAGTCACAAAACTAAATCCTACTCACAGTGTTTAATAAAGCCCTAGGTTTTCATATTTTTTAGCATTGTTATTAAATAATGATTTGGTCTCGGATGCTTGAAGATGATCATATAGCATACTGAACATCTGTTCCACAGGATTTCTTCCCTCCTGTTTTGCTGGAAGCTCACAGATCGCTTGAGTTTAGGGCTGGATAAACTCACTTCTTTTAAACTTAGATAATTTCTTCCACATTTTTTTTTCCATCACGCTTCACAACCAAGAGCAATTACATGGCTTGTACAACCACTGCCTGGAATTTTAGATCGGGCCCCCAAAATTAAAGGAAGCTTGAGTGTTTTGGCTTTGGTCTGATCCTGTCTGTGAAATGCAGAAAATGAAGAAATAATCAAATCGGACACTGCCAAGTTTAACAACACAAAATGAAGCATTCGTATGAAAACACTGTTATGTGAACTCATGTAGCAACTGGCAAATTGCATGTGATGTCTCCTCAGGTGAGGCCATAGAAGGAAGGCGAGTGTCCATCACTTACTTTGACCCGCTCCTGCAGGCACAATGCATCTGAATTGGCGACCTGAGAAGTGACATATTCAAACTTGACTGATGTTGCAATTTTATTTTCGAGCCAACTTAGTGCACAACAACTCTTCTCCAGCAATCTGCAGCCCAAGGAAGTGCTCTTTTTCCTTCCTCTAACCAATGTAAAGAAAACGGTATGTAACGCATCTCACACTGCTGATCGAACAGAAAGTTTCATACCCTGGGCACAACACTTTCATAGGTCTATACAATTCCTCAGATAGGAGAAAGTGGTTTTCATAACAGATGATAACAGTGGAGTCTGAAAATTAATTCCACTGAAAAAGCACCTAGGAGGTTTTTTAACGTGTACTAAAGTGTAGAGGCATTCTAAAAATATTATAAGCAAAAGGAGAAATTCATTTTCAACTGTGTGGCAGTCTTTGAATGTCATAATATTTGTTACAGATCTAGCTTTCCATAGGACATTACTAACATCTCAGCCAGGAACTTGGACCACTGTCAGTTATTCCAAGGATGCCAACCCAGGATTTACTAATGTTAATTAAAGTTAAGTTGTAGCATAGCTAAACAATTTACTTTGGGGGTAATGGAGCAACTTGCTAAATCTTGGAGCACATCAAAAGGGTTTCTCCTCGGGGATTAAAATATTGATACTATTTCATTCACATGAAAAGGAACACAAATATTAAAAATGGCTTAAAAGATTATTTTTTTTTAATCCCTTGACATTTAATTGGTATTTTTATTACCACACAGAATTTAAGTCGCTGTCTGGACACTTTTGACAGCATATTCAATTACATGTTGATAAAGGACAACATTTCTAAATTAGAAATGGAAAATAAAGGAGGATTTCTCAGCATTTGTGCATGGTATCTACAGATAACATTCCAAAAGTAGCTCTTTTTTTTTTTTTTTTTTTTCTATGTGGCAAAATTACTATCTATTTAAGGATTAAATATAAAACTCGATTTAATGACACATCAGGAAAGCTTAACTGTTTAAGACATTACAATATTTGGCCTGAACTTTAGCCCATTGGATGAAGCAAGCAAGGACAAACTTCTGGAAAGCAAATGAAAAATCACACTTGCATTCTAAAGGTGAATTAGGCAGCAATAAGCCTCCATAAAACCTTCACAAGGTTCACTGGCCAATTTCCAGAGAAAAGCAATGGCAATATTCCAGGTAGAGTGGCACGGTAAAACAGAGGAGGGCAAGATTTTACCCTGCTTACCCTTCACCCTTAATGGTAAGTATCAGCAAGGCTAAGGCATCTGTTTCCTGCTGCAAATCTTGCAGGATCCATGCCCATGCGTTGCTCCCTGACAGCATCTTCCTTCTCCTGAAGCAGCTTTCCAGCAGCTCCCAGACCAACGCAGGCCCACAGCCATGCCCTGGGGCACCCGGTACCCTGCAGCCCCACTGCAATCACTGCAGCCTCTCCTTCCCTCATCTTCACAGGCTTCGCTAACAACTGCTTGGTAATTAAAGCCATTCACAGATAATAAGAAATGCAATAAGCAATTAACAGTCTTCCTATTATACTTATCATTTAATTAGCATTTTATGAGGACTGTTTGTGGAGAACAAGGAACATCTTTCCAGCCCTCTCAAAACAAACTGTGGGAATTCAGAACCAGAAGTGAATTCCCAAGCATTTCCAATTGCAGTCCACAGCTGTAGTGCTCCTGCCCTGGCTGGGCAGCACTGTGATCCACTGGCTTGAGCAAACAGAGACAGATGCACACTGGATCCTAATTTCAGATGGCACTGTGTAGGATTTGGCACATCACTTGACCTCTTCGCAACTCAGCTTGAAAGATCCCTGAAAGGCCAACACCCCGGTGTAAAGCAGATGCTTCGTGACAACAGGTTCTCAGGCTCAGTTTTTGTAGGCTTTTGAAGATTGCACTGATAGGAAAACTGGCTCTTGAAGATATAGTGCCAAGGTACAAGACTTCAGATCCCACCACAGTCATTTTCAACAATCACCCTAGATAGACAGATGTATTACTCTCAATTACATGAACGACTCCACCATTTTGGTGCAGTACACATTACATGGATAAAATAATCTAATTTCAAAATTTGTGATCAAAACTATGTCTGTGCCCTTATACAATAGGACTTGTACTGAAGTCAGCAGGCCACACTCTCAAAAATCAGTTATTTTGGCCATACTGTATTTATAATCATTACTGTATTACAAAAACAGATTTCTGTATTTTTGTACATTATGTTTTTGTAATCCCAGGAGAGTTTTCTCTATTTAAAATAATCACCCATTAAAGATTCTCCTAAACCCACCACAGAGGCACACATCTTCCCAAACATTAGACTAGATAGGTCCAGCAAAGAGGTAAGAAAGCTGTTAACTACTATAGTAAAGGAAATAAATTGGGAACACTGTACGTCCCGAACATAAAAGCTTTTATGCTACATGGAAAATGAACTGACAGAGAAATAACAGCCTACTAGGAATCCAAGATAAAGTTAGTAAAGGTCAAACTAAATTGGGTCCAATTGCTGGCTAATGCTGTGCCTATGTGTGGGAATTCCTTCCTCAGTGTTTCTTGCTAAAGGGCTTCCCAGTTCTCATAGAAACAAACAAGATGTGCATTGGTGACCTGCACTGGAATAGACATTGCAGCAAAATCCCACTCCCTAAAGAGACTGGGAAAGGGGTAGGTATATGTTCCATTTAGCTAGATTGTGCATCTTTCTAATCCATAAGCAAGTACCAGAATCTTGGATATACAGATTTTAAAAAACAAACCTCGTAAGACAAGACAAAGAGCCATCAAGTCAAAGATATCAAATTGAACCCATAAGAGCTCAGCATAGCCTTATGGTTTGGCCTTCCCATGAAAGCACAGGGGAAGAAACTTCCCAAATGCGTTACTGAGCAGCAGATCCACACCAAAAGCCAGGCCTCTCTCTCACCAGCCTGACACTGGACAAGAGATCTGCATGTCAGAGCCCAGAGACCTTCAATGACCCATAGAGAGAAGCCAGCAAGCCCTGCAGTTTGCAGGGGAACGGGCACTAAATTTACTAATCAGAGGTTATTTAGAACAAGAGGCAATGGCCTTAAGCTGTGCTAGAGGAGGTTCAAGCTGGACATGAGGAAAACATTCTTTCTCAGAAAGAGTGGTGGTGCAGTGGCACAGATAGCCCAGGGGGTGGTGGGTCACTGTCCCTGGAGCTGTTCCTGAACTGAGGAAATGTGGCACTGGGGGACGTGGGCAGTGGCACGGTGGGGATAGGTTGAGGTTGGACTAGATGATCTTGGAGGTCTTTTCCAACCTTAATGACTCAATGATACTATTACTCAGTGAACCATGAAGCTTTTCAGAGCACAGATTATTCAGCTTTAGCACAGCCATTGCAATATTACCTGTAGAACTGAGATGGCCATGCTTAATCAAATATATACATAAGCTTTAAGAATACACTCACCTTGTAATCTAATTCAAGTAGATTCAGCAATATCCAATACAATTAAAAAAAAAAGATTTTACATCAGATTCCAGATATTACATCCAGATTCCCCCTTAGCTCTAATTATCAGCTGAAGAGGAAGAAGAATCAAGGCAAGATTTTTTATAACTATATCGTCTAGAGAATTGTCCCCTCTGACTTATGAGATGTCTGCACTTATTCCACTCTTCATGCGGACCACGTGGTCGAAAAATAGTCTCAAATATACCCCATGGATCTGAGACTTCTACCCCAGGAGTCTCATGCCATGATAATGAAATCACTGGGAAATTTGCTAGTAACTTCAAACAAATGTAAGATGAAGCCCCAAATCATCTTGTAAGATACTTACACTTTCATACTTATACAGCAACTTGCTGAAGATCTGAAATTGCTTTACAACCTTTAATAAATTAACTCCTACATTACTCCTGTGAACTTGGGCATTTCCCATCTGAGTAACAGGGAAGGAAAAGGATTTTAAAAATATACTTCAAAATCAGTCTTCTGAATTCAGCACCTGACTGTGCATGAGAGCTTTGCAAGAACTTATGCTTCATTCTACAAGACCATTGGTACATCCAAATGAATGCACCAGGGGAGGTTCAAATTAAACATCAGGAAACATTTCCTCTCAGAAGGAGTGGTGAGGCACTGGAACAGGAGGTGGTAGAGTCTCTGTCCCTGAAGATGCTCAAGCAATGTGTAGATGTTGAATTTTAAGGGACATGGTTTAGTGGGCAATATTGGTGGTAGTGGGACAGTCAGACTGGATGATCCTGGAGGCCTTTGTCAACCTTAAGGATTCAATGACTGCAAGCAAGTGGCTTCTAAAATGTCAGAGACAAAGTTTCCAGAACTGTGGCCTCTAAAACCATGCATGCCAATGAACAAAATCAATGGTCTCATTTGGAAATTCAACTGCTTATGACAAAAGCATACAAAAAACAATGGGGCTGATGTCAGACATGGTAGTTACTGTGCACTCAGAGTATCTTTCTCCCACAATAGAATTTCTGTTACTTTACATTTGTATTGCAGAGAGCAACCTCAGGATAGCCCATTTCACTTCTTTTCCTCTCCCCTGAGGCAGCCTCTCCATTCTTTAACCAACATTTGTGACACTGCAATATTTTGGGATCATTCTGCACATTTTCGTGCCAATAATAATCACAATTTTCACAAAATAACTTCTGACACACTCCTTTCTAAACCAAAAATAAAACACGTTCTTAAATCCTCATTACTATCCAACTGTACTGTTTTACATCATGCCTGTCATTAACTATTACCCCCAGTAATCTGATGGAGGACAGAGAGGACCCTGGAAAATTACAGTCCGAAGATAAGGAGCAGGGTGAGTTGTATGGTGATCAATTCCTTAGAGGAAGATAAAAGCTTTTCACCTAACCTCTGTAGGATTTGCTTCCTTAATCAGTTGGACTAGACTGAACAAGAAGGCAGAAATCACAGCTGAAACACAAGAAAGAGGCCCACCACAAGACCAGGGAATTGTTAAGGAGAGATTTACAACCAAGGCTCCAAACTCTGAAGACAGATGTTAGAAACCACGACACCAGAAGCAATGCTGAATACCAAAATTAAAATTTGCAGGTATTTAGCCATGCACTGCTCATTTCTGATTTCCTGATTCATAGCTTAGCATACAGCTTGCTTCTCTTTAGAGGAAAAATAGGAGTTATGCCATGTTAGCAGTGCCTACAGTGCCAACATTCAATCTGGTATTTCAATTTTTGTCCAATACATAGCTGTGTTCAGTAAGCACGGGTAAAACCCCTTTCAAACACCTTCAGGAGCACGGCTGTATCTGTTAGGTACGGACCGTGGGCTGATGTGGATCTCCTGCTTCAATAAGGTCAAATCTCAAATGCTGCCCTCAGCCTTGCGGATTGCACCCAGCTGGTGCTGGTTTTGTGAGATAAGAGCACTGCAGAAAAGGAACTGGTGACCATCATCTGAGTTATCAACACTGAGTATATACCCAAAATGCTGCCTCCATAGAACAGCAGATTCACTTGTTTTTTTCTAGCAAGCAGCATAAGGTTTAGCAGATGTTAAGTGGGTGGCCAGGTCACAGTGTGAAGCAAGGGTTTCAAGAAGCAAACAAGATGATGCCGCTGAAAAATAATTATCACCTGAAATCTGCAAAAGCTCATAAAAAAAAAAATTGTTTCATGCAAGACTAACAGCAAGCCCTACCTTTTGCTTTACTTTTGGAATTTGCACATAACAAGGTAACAAACATCCTGCCTTGGAAATGTGACACAGACTTTCCTTTCGCTGCTCCCTGTTGGCTTTGAAAACCCACCCACCCTGGCAGCCCTTCATTGCCATCTCTCAGCTAAAACAAGACCAGAACAGGAATTCTAACCTCAAATAACCAGAGATCTTTCACCATCCCAACATTCAGAAGGCACAGGCAGCAACATGGGCACCGATAATCTGTTCGTAGGGTGAGCAACACAAGGCGCATGCTCCCAGACCAGAAACTGCTATTTACTGCAGCAGCAATCTGCAGCTTGTCCAAAAGAAACATTTAAGAAAATCTTAAAGCTGGGTTCTCAGGGGGAAAGAAATTCTTCCACCTCAGGAAGAATTATGCTAATCATCACATAAATTATGATTTCAAATAACAAATGAAACATGAATGGCATTAGTAGGAAATGTAGACTGTACATATTTGAGGTCTTCCATTTGCTATATGTTGAAAACAACCAAAAAAAGAGCAGTATTTTAGATTCTGTACAGAAGAGCACATACTCTGGTGTCCAGATTTTGAAAAACCATTACCTAGTCATCCAAAGGAAACACAACCAGATTTGGATAAATGGAAAAAGCTCCATGTTGCAACTGATCGTTAAATTAAGCCGTGGGAATCAAAATAACATCTGAATACATTTAAATATAGTTAAAGTGCAGAGAGTTGATTTATTTCAGCTCAAGAAATCAACAGGTCCACCACAACTATGAGACACAACATTCTGCCAGAAATAAATGTGCATAATTGAGCAGCTCTGTCTTCTGATGACGTGCCTTCCTGTGCCATCTTGTGTAACTTCAGGAACAAAGCTCTGAACACATC
This sequence comes from Perdix hodgsoniae, assembly GCA_035772895.1. Taxonomy (NCBI): domain Eukaryota; kingdom Metazoa; phylum Chordata; class Aves; order Galliformes; family Phasianidae; genus Perdix; species Perdix hodgsoniae. The sequence continues at coordinate 1,500,606 of JAPSGF010000065.1, forward strand.
CATTTCACTGGAAATACTGAACAAGAGAAGCCTGTTTCAAAAAATGAGGAGTGAAACAGCTCCATGTGCCCCAGTACAAGAAAAAAAAGGGGTAGTTACGACTCAGCAGAAATAGCAACTGGCCATGCATCAACTCGAAAGATTCCAGTTGTTTTGCTGAAGGATGGAGATGAGGAATGTTGCATTATGAGAAAATATGCCTTCCTTCTGCAGGCAGGAACACCGCCACAACTCAGAGAGGAAGAGTTTGATACCCTTGTGCTCAGCAGCGCTTCTCGGACTGCTGTTTTTTGGAGGCAATACGTGACAATAAGAAGCCTCAGTCTAACTAAAATTCGTGTGAATGTGATATAGTTGAACACAACTCTGTGGATGGTACTCGCTAGCAAAGGGAAGCTTCTATTCTTCGTAACAAGCATTTTGTTCAAAAGATCCCTATCAGGCCCTGCACGATTTCAGTTTATCTGTCAGGGAAAACTGAAGCCCTGTGTCTGGGGAGACATCTCCCTGGGTAAGCCCCTAGGAATGAATACTTACAGAGAGTCCTAGAGAACAGGGCTGCTCCTCAGCACTGTAATTGATCTTCTGTACTTATCTGCACCTACGAAAAGCTAAAAAATGGCAGCAAACGTGGCAGCGCTGAGTGCACTCCCAGCCCTCACGACGGATGATGCTCCCTGTGAGACTCAACACGTTACTCAGTAGGTTGGACGCTGCCCCCAGTTCTCCCCCAGAGACTCATCAGCAAAGCTCACAGAGCATTGCCAGCTGTGTTCTTAAACCTCCGCAGATCCAGCACTGCACAAACACACAGACGCCGTCTATTCTGTAGAACTGTATGTAATGTAAAGATGTAAAATTACCTTCACATCATAAAATTGTCTCTTGCAGGTAGATAAAGGCAAACTATGACATGTTCCCACCACTGGCCTATCAGTCAGTAGCAAGCAGCCAATACTGCACGTTCTCATTAGGCTGCAGAAATGCGTCAGTGCTAAATGGATCTTCAGTAGCAAATTTAGGTGTGAATCTCAAGCCTGCTAAATAACGTGGATTTGTGGGATGTATCCCTGCAATAGCTCTTGCACTGATTTTTCCAGCACAGCAAATACACAGGCTGCTCCAAAAGTAATGCCTCCTACTTACAATGCTGGCCCACAACATCAGAGGTGGATGTTGGTGGGATGGCAGCAGAGGTTGAATCTTCCCACCAATATCCCATTACATTTTGGTGCCATGTGACAGATGGCAGCAGAGGGGCAATCTGACAGAATGGTGCCTGACATGGAAATGTGTATGGAGCAAAAGGTGTATCACTGAAATTCATCAGCACCTGCTGAACATCGATGGAGACCAAACAGAGGATGGGAACACAGTGAGGGGTGGGTGGTGCGTTTTCAGCAGTGGTGACAGCAGTCACCTCCACTTCTACAGATGTTTAAGAGCACGTCATGCAGACTTTTGTTCATCACCAGCAAAAATGCATAGACAATGGTGGTAACTACACTGAAAAATAGTGTTTTGTAGATGAGAATATTCTCCATCAAAAAGTTTTGTGCTCTTTGTAGGTGTTGTAGTTTCCACTGAAATAAACAGGAGGCATTATTTTCAGAGCAACCTATGTACTTTTAGTCTTGTTGTAGAGGTTTATTGGATTATTTTTTCCATTGTGTTGTCAATATCATCATAGGATTCAGCAGAAGGGTAAACATAGCCGATCAAATTTAGTTCCCAATTGGGGATTAGATGTCCTTAGAACCTTCTATTTTCACAACTGGAAATACACCAACTTTCAGTCATGCCCAATGAAATGCTGCATAAACATACAGAAGACTGATGGAGATCCAATCCTAATAAAGTCCAAAAGAGCAAATAAATGATCTCTGTCTTTGAATGGAAAAAAAGAAAAATCAGTGGGAGAAGACTTGGTTGATTTCAGATATCCCATATTCCTCTGTTATTCTCTTACAAAATAAATATACTTTAGCTAATTTAACTGCACATGAGAGTTATACCTTCACATCACTTTTTTCTGAACAAGACAAAATTGAATATTAGACTCAGAAGAATGCTTTTGTCCCCTCTCACTTCCTATTTTGCAAGTATCATACCTGCCAAAACTAACTTTCCTCTAATTTTTATTGCCTTGAGACATCTTAAGGTTTCTCATTACTTCAAATAAATGGTACAAGAATCAACTGAACTTAAAACTCATGCAAAATATTAAGCCTGCAGAATTAACAAACAATTGAACAGAAGAATTGACTCTGATTAAAAGCAACAAAAACTAATGTGATATAACTTAAGACTTTGCGCTGGTATTTGTACAATACAGTAACTAAGTTTTCACATCCTCCTGAGCTGAGTTTCCTTCAGGGTATGTGATTTCACATTTTCCCACCCCCAGCTGGCAAGAAGCTTTCCCTCATTTGCAAACTGAAAGCTGGGACCAATGCACTTCAGCTAGCTTTCTGCCATATGGTTGAGTTTCACAAGTCCTGTCTTCTGTTCACTGAGTCAGAGTGCGGAGTTTGCTATCTTTAGCACTTTTGCCTGATGAGAATCTTGATTTCTGGTGAGCTGCAGCAGAAGGATGACCAAAGATCCGGGTCTGTCAGACAGGAGCTCTGCAGCACGCGTATCTCTGATGGATCTTAAATTTGTGCAGCTCAAACACAGCCCAGGCTGCAAGTGTGCATGCTGCTCTGACCCTGGGCTTCACGTGTGCACTTGGAATGTGCTCTCGTCCTCTTCTCGGCAACAATAAATCAACTAATGAAAAAAGACAGTGCCTTATGAAGTTATTTGATACTTTTGCAGAGCTACCCGAGAGCCAGCAAATTCTGACCCAGCAATCTGACTTTTCCAGGCATATCACATTCTAAAATAAGATATCCAGCACCTCTATCAAAATATATATCACTTGCTGGCAATAGCACACAGCACCTCAGCCACCTCTGAGTACTCTGAAGAACCAAAGGCCGTCCAAATGATAACACAAGTTCTTGGGTGGCCAGTGGCAGGGTGACAAGGAGCAGATTTAAATCAGGTTGCCAACAGGAAAGCAGAGTGCTTTATACATCTTAAAACAGAATCGAATGCTGCATTTGCTCCCTGTTTGCATAGGAACGTGTACAGATACAAAACAAATGAATTGCCAGGTAGAAAAGGAAATGGTTCAGAGAGCAGAGAGATCAATTGCTCATTCTCTCTCCCCACGCAGGAGATGAGGGCTGTCAAACAAAGCTTCCCAGTCCAAGAGCTGAGGAAACCAAGTGATGGGGATTCAGCTTAAAATACCAAAACACGGTGAATATTCAAATGCACAGTTGATCCATGGAACTCCTTGCAAATAGACGTTGTGGATGCAAAAATTTTACATGGGTTCATCAGAGAAACAGAGCTCTGGGTTGGATGGATCCTTGGCCAGAACCAGTAGGGCAATCTAACAAAACCAGTCCAAATCACCTCAAACTGCGTTCACTTTCAGGCTTTCATCCAGTTGTTCCAGTGTAAAAATAAGTTGCTTAAGCTCAGACCACCAGGACAATGAATCTGAAAAATCCACAATGAAGCATCTTTGAGGAAAAAAGCACTCCATTCTACCAAAGATTGTTGTTTGTGGGGATGATTCTCTTTGACCACTGCAGGATCTTTCCTCAGAGTTTATATTATCCCCTTATTTGATAGAACAAAATATTCACAACCTGAAATTGTCTACTGTAACTCATGATCCAGTGATGTTATGCGCTTTTACAACATCTGACAGTTTCTACAGCATTGAATTTCTCAGCTCCCCCATCACATTTCATTAGCTAGATCTGCAATACAGGAACACAGCCCAGAACATCATCCTTTCTATGCCTCTAAGAGGTGTGGGTTCTTCCTATTTTGCAGCACTATTCTTTCAAACAAGTGAAAACCACGAAGAACTGCCAAGTTGCCTTCTCACATTAAAAATCCATTGCCAGTAGATCCAGCTCTTTTAACACTACTGGTTTCAGTTTCCCTCCTCCTTCCTGCTGTTGAAAGTACATTTCAGATTATTTTTCCTGCAAAGATGTTAACTGCACAAGAACAGACATAAGTACTGGACACATTTCTAAACGCTTTGGTAGGAGAAAAGCCTGTTTGGAATGTGAACAAGAGATTGCTTGCACTTCTCTTCAGATTACAATTTGCATCTTCAGGCTCATTTTACAGCTCACTTCACCACGATGTACTGCAATTGCAAAAAAACATCCATACAATTGTCACAGTCTGTAAGCTAAAATTCCAGCTGCGTACACTAAAACCTGGATGTCAGGACATATTTAGAAGAATAGATACTATTGGGATTGATGGAGTTGCACACTTAAATACTGCGATGAAACTGGGGTCAAATTTTATACATGAATTAAGGCAATGCAAAAGCCAGAACCACTGAAGAGGAAAGTTTTCCATGGTCTTGGCTCCACTGCCACAGCTCTGTGACCCTTGGAAGCTGTCAATGCCTGAGAATGTCAGGATAAAACTCAGTACAAAGCAACGTGCGCGAAATTCAGTGACCTGTGACACCAAGGGGACCAGACTAGACAAGCTGATTATGTCTTCTGTGAACCTCCTAAGAGAGATGGATTAGATACTCTAATGAAAAAGATGTGGCAGGGCCCCCCACTGCTCCTTGAGCACAGATCTTACCATTACTGCTTCCCAGCCACAAACTAAAGCTAACCTCTCATTCAGTCGATTCCAGAAGTTTCCAATATCAGATATGTTCTACCTTGAACAGTAAGGGCCAGAAAGATGCTCAGAATTCTTGTTCTTTGCTGAAATAAAGAAGCAAAGCTGAGAAATTACATTACTTGGAACTTAGGCACGCATCAGCAAAGGTGGAACACTGTGCTTGGCTGCGTGCCCCTGAATTACAGGCAACCTGTAAAAGCCGTGTTTCACACAGTGCAGGCTATTCAGGTCTGTGCCCCAGTTCTGCACAGCCAGGAACAAATTATGTTTTGTTTCCTAGCTACCCTCAGCCTGCCCATCAGCAAGTCTTATCCACCAAAGGGAAGTTTCTATCTGCAGCCCTACTTTTCACTGAAAATAATATAAAAGAGTCTCCAAGCAAAGTGAAATGGCGGAATGACATTTGCTAAATTTGGCAAATGCACAAAAACTTGATGGTATAGATAGGATTTAAAATACATCCAAAGCAGAGAGGGAGGCCAGTGCAGTAATGAGTTCGAAGGACAAAGTATAAAAGATGTGCAGAACAGAAGTTGCCAAATCTGACAACCATCGAGTTTTAAAACAGTCTGAAGAGTTGGCTACACTTTTCTTTTTTTTTAAGGATCCTCTAAAATCTAAAGCTCAATAATACAAATAATGTGCATTTCCGTGAGACAGAATAATTGCCTTGTTCCACTCATGTACGCTTCCTTCAGAAATAACAATAATAATAATAATAACAACATTATATAATATATAATAATAACAATAATAAGAAGAAATAACCTCCAAAGATTTAAGCCAGTGGAGTCAGACTACTTAACATCAACTACAAATCCAATCCTTCATACACCAACTACTGATGGAAGTCTTTCTCAGGGCCTCAGAATAAGGCAGCGCAACCTCAGGCAGAGAAGAGAAAGTATTGCAACAAAACAAAGCTTAGCATTCTTCACAAGGAAAGTCATAATAAAAGGGTGGCTACACAAGTGATTCTCATACTCCAGTCTGCCTTCAGCAGGTTATTTTTAACTATAAGGACCTGATGTGCACACAATTACGAACCACCCAGCAGGCTGCTCCCATAAGCCACCTGCATTGATTTGGAGTGGAGCAGTTCAGAGCTCTGTTGCTCCCATCTGGCAACATTTGGACTTAAGTCAGTCAAGAATAGCCTTACTGACAATATTTCTGATTACAAGGACAATCAGATATCATTTTTGCCTTCCTACAAAGATTATTATGCAACTGGCTTCTCTCATCTGGGCAATTCTATAGTTGGATATCAACAGAGCACAAAAGCATATACTAATATAATGTGGAAAGATACCATTGATCAGAGGAATAACACAATGTTTTTCTCTTTGTGACAAAAATGAAAATACATGAACAATCTTTTGGTTTAGGCAGTAAAAGAGGAAAGCAAAGACTGTCCTGTGCAAGAAAACTGGCTGTACCCATACTGATGCACTTTGCCAAGCGTTGTCAGGCACTAGCCACATTTTACTGAGTTGTGGCTTCAAGCCAGCTGTTTTCATCACAAAGCCAGATAAGCAGCAGAATTTGAGTGTAGACATGCTCTGAATTTCTTCCTTCAACAGCTGGCCCCCACTGCTATGCCTACCTCCCAGTCCCAGGGCGATGAGGAATCCAACCTGACCTCTGAACTCAGAAACTGCACAGATCTGCTCTGACTTGCAGCTACTTGAAGTCTCCTCACCACGAGACTGCTGTGCTGAAGGATGCTCCAACCCATCCTTAACAGCCACACAACCCACTGCCAAGAGCAGCCGGAGTTTGCTCTGGCTCATAGGCATAGGCCACTCAGACAAGAAGTTGGTGACCAGGTCCAATGGTTGCAACCAAGTTGGAGCCTTTAACCTTTCAGCTCTTCTCCTGTATTACTGCATAGAAAAAAAAAAAAGAAAAGAAAAAGAAGCAAATGGAGAAAGGCAAACAGAGGAGGCACCAATTACAGAAATCTATTTTTGATGTTCTAAACGTGTTTAGTGACATCATCCGTCTCAGCCAGATGTTAAAGATTTAAATTGAACAAATTAGAATCCTGCTTTTTGCCCTAGGCATGTTTTGCTTTGTAGCACATCTCATTAGCGTGGTTTCCATTAATGGCTCATTTAATTTTTGGACTGAAAATTGGAAATGAAGCAAAAGCTAGATTAAGCAAACCTTTGCATATAGCCACTTGCTGGCACCTCAGAACGTAGGGCACTTGAGAAAGAGAGGGAAATAGGGCTGCTTTATTGAACTCACCACAAGATTTTTTGATGCTAAAATGTTTAGGTTTTAAATACTGCAAAGGGGATATTTATTTTCTTAAGAAATACTTCCCTAAGAATTTAGAGGTCTGTTGATCTATCTACCCTTGGTAGCCAATTTTAATTGGCAATATCCCTTTAAAAACAGTGGGCCCCAGCCCCAAAGGGCTGCTTTGAGAAAACAAATTTGTTTTTTAGAAGTTCTGGTGCCTGGAACTTGACATCCTCAAAGCAGAAGGAGCTCTCCCAAGAGAATAAGCTTCCAAAGAATTGGAAAGAAAAACCAACAGGGTGTGGGGCAAGAAAGCCTAAGAACCATACAGGAAGCTTCCAAGATCTGTCTATTTGAAAGAATCAATTCTCAGTGCTATAAAGCAAACGTTTCTTATATAAAATACACATTTTTCACAGTGAAGGTAATCAGCCTTAAATTGAAGATACAGAAAATAGTATTGGAGCTAAGCAATAAATCAGACAACTCTCCTACCCTCTGGCCTAATACACCAGACAGACACTATTAAATTCTTCACTGTTTTACATTAATGACACACGATCCTGTATCTCAAAGATGCTCCATGGGACTTAACTGGTCCAAATGCTTAATGCTGACAAATTTTTCTCCATATAGTGCCAGAAGTTTGAACTCTTCCCAATGGAAAGTCAATTGTACAAAGTTCTGAGGTACTTCACTGGACAGAGGACAATGCTCATTTGGATGTGCACTGAAACACTTCAAACCGGCATTATGTTACCCAAATCATGAAGCTACTTCTTGTTAGTGATCACAGCTATCACCTCCCTTTCCCTACCTCACATATGCCTCATCCCTCTTGTTGAAAAGCAATTACTCTCTTTAAAGGAACTTTTTGCTGAAGAGAGATTCCTGCAATAGAAATCTCACTTGTACAGCCAAAGAACCATTAAGTTTGGAAAAGACCTCTGAGATCATCCAGTCCAACCATCCATCCACCAACAATATTTCCCCATTAAACCCTGCCCCTCAGTACCACATCTAATTGTTTCTTGAACACCTCCAAGGACAGTCACTCCACTCTCTCCCTGGGCAGCCCTTTCCAGAGCCTGATCCCTGTTTTGGAGAAAAGAATTTTTTCCTAATATCCAAGCTGAACCTCCCCTCTCATCCCACCACTAGTCATACTGAAGAAGAGGCTGAAACCCACCTTACCACAACCAGATTTTACACAGTTGTAGAGAGTAATAAGGTTCCCCTGAGCCTCCTCTTCCCCACACTGAACAATCCCAGTTCTTCAGGTGCTCCCCTATCAGACTTGTGCTCCAGACCCATCACAGCTTCATTGTCTCTCTCTTCATTGTCTCTCACTACAGGGCCTCAAAGTCTTTCTCATAGTGAGGGGACCAAAACTGAACGTAGGGCTCAAGGTGCGGCCTCACCAGTGCCGAGTACAGGGGATGATCACTGACTCCCAAAAAGGACTTGGACATGCCAGTTTTTAAGTCAGGTAAGAAGAGCAGAAAAGATACAGTCAGAAGCATTTAACTGCTGGCTACCTTCAACACAGAGGTACTGCAGATACAGAAAGGGAATATTTATTTAGAAAGGCTTCTCCACAGTCAAGTATTGAACAACCATCCTCCCTTGTCACATGCCTGGAGGCGCCTTGGATTACTTTCTAGCAGCCTGAAAGGATGCTATCAAGTTTCATAGCTAGGAGTTATTTCAGAGTTGCCAAAGGATCCTCTCTCTGAGCAAATAAACCGTGCCTCAGCGCTGAGCTGCATGAGATGCTGAACTTCACCACAGGGAGCAGAGGCCCAGGCTTGCTTCATTCTCATCCTCACATCCAGCACACAGCAACCGAGCTGCCACAGAAATTCATTCCTGACATTTTTAAGGCATAACTCTTTCAAGCAAGATTTAGGTAGCAGGGGAAACCCTGCAAGATTATCACTGAACTCCACGTTAAGCTGCAGAGGGCATTTCCATGTGCAGCCTGAGAGTGTCAAGAGGCGGGCTGCGCTGGAAGAACTAAAATAAATGCATCTCACTCTATCCAGATTTTCTCTCCTATGCTCAAAGGAAAACAAGAGAAGCAGAGCTTGCAAAGATATCTCCTTATTACTCCTTTTTTTTGTTCCCCCTTCTTTATAGAAATCCATAACTTGAGACATGAATTATTCATATATTTGGACTAAACACAGACAGCTGGAGGAAAAATACAGTTCAGTAGTTTAAGACTTTTTTTTTTTCCAAATAAAACACTTTGGACTTTTTCCCAAACTTTATACCTTAAGGAAAAGGGAGGAAATGGTTTCATTAAAGCCAACTTCTTTAGTTCTTTAGAATCAGAACATTTTGGCTAAATTAGAAATGACTACCACCAGTTTCAGTGCTACTTACAAATCAAGTCATAAACAGAACTGGACCCTGTCCATCACGGCTCCTGGTAGGAGCCATGGTAGGGGAGGGACCAGTCCAGTGCTTTCACCCGTCTTTTTGAGTAACACTAACATTCTAAGGAGGGTAAATTGCTGCACAGAAGCAATCTCAGAGAAAGTTCCAATTCAAACACATTTCATGTAAGAGCTTTCTCATCACATAAGGTATTTTCTTGGTGAGTCCATCAGAACATTTTTGCCAATTTTTTAAAGGAAAGTTTGGAGCAATCCAATGTCTAAAAGAAAATACGTGACAGAAGTGAAATTGATTCAGAAATCATCTTGTGTTTGTGGTTTAGAATGGTGTTTTAAGAGTCTTGGACAGAGAGCCCATTGACAGAAACTTCCAAATTAAACTCTGAATGTTCATCTTGCACTGAACACACAAAGCCTCTTTAATACTTAGCTTTGTAACTGGAATAGTGTTAAAATAGAAGCATGTGTTCCCCAAAGACTGTTGTATTTATTTTTATTGCATAAAAAATGATTCTCTTGTGAAAACATTGCTTTCAACTTTGGGGAATGCCTCAAACTCAAGGTAGATACCCAAGAGAAAATACTTTCAGGTCAAGTTTGTTCTCAAGATTGAAGTAAATTCAGCATCAGGTTTCCCATAGAATTGAATTGTAAATCTACTAGCTCCAAAAAAAAAAAGAACACCTGAAATTCAGAAAAAAATCAGGGACAGCATATCACCCTGAAAAATTATGCAAATATTACAGAATGATTTGGTTGAAATTATCCTTAAAACCCATCCAGTCCGAGCCCCTGCCACGAGCATGGATGTGTCCCACCAGATCAGGCTGCCCAGGGCCCCATCCAGGCTAGTCTTAAACATTGCCAGGGTTGGGGTATCCACAACTTCTCTGGGCATCCAGGTAGATTACGCATGTTGCTGTTATCTACCAGCACTGTAACCCCGTCACAGAAGGCCAACAAAGTTGTCAGGCATTATTTGTCCTTAATGAAGCCATGCTGGTGGTCATTCAGCTTCTTATTTTCCACATGCCTTAGCAAAGTTTCCATGAGAATCTGCTCCATGATGTAGTCTAGCAACTAGTGAGACTTACTGGCTTACAGTTCCCTGGATATTCCTTATATCCTCTTTAAAAAATTGGGGTTATATTTTCCCTTTTCAGTTAACAGGAACTTTACCAGACTGCCATGATTTCTCAAACATGACAGACTGTAGCTTAGCAATTCATCCATCCATTCCTTCAGGTTCTACGGAGGCATCTCATCAGGTTCTATGGACATGCATGCCTTCAGGTTCCTTAGATGGTGTTGACCCTGATCCTCTCCCACAGCAGACAGCTCTTTATGCTCTTAGTCCCTGCCCTTGATTTCTGTGATGTGGACACCATGACTGGAGCACTTGCTGGTGAAACCTGAGGCAAAAATTTTGCTGAATACCTCAATCTTCTCCATATACCAGGTAATGAAGTTTCTTGCTTCTTTCTAGAGAAGGCTCACATTTTCCTTCCATCTCCCTTGTAGCACCCTTGTAGCAATGAAGCTTTTCTTGTTGCACCTCTGACATCCCTGGTCATATTTAATTCAATTAGGCCTTTCGCTTTCCTAACCTACTCTCTACCTGACTGAAAAACATCTCTGTATTTCTTGCAGGCTACCCCTCCTTGCTTCCTTCCTCTTCAGCATGAAAAGCACAAGAAAATTCTGGATGTGAATAGCAGTTTGGGTTGATTCTGAACTGAAACCTAATACCTGCCAGTTGCAAGTTAATTCCACGAATGACATCTCAAAAAGCAGCAGTAAATAGTATGGCCACACGAGTTGCAGGGCCAGTCTCATGTGTTATGGTTCAAAACTAGTTCAAGACAGCCTCATAAACACACAAGGAAGGACAGTAATGTAAGCTCTTATGAATGCATTTTTGCCAATAATCCCATACAACACTGATTTTTATTCTGCATTTTCTATCATGTTGTACTGAACTGGAGACAGTAATGATAACATCAACAGCTGGTAATCTGAATTTTATTTATACTGGTAGACAAATTGAGGTAGAATTTAAAGAGGTATAACTAAGCTGAATTAAGTCCAGTCTCTGTAGTTCCTATTTCTTCCAGAGTTGTGTTACGCGTGTTAAAATGTTTTGATATTTATTTTGATATATTTATATTTTTGATATATTTATTTTGATATATTTTGATCATCAAGTAAAATTAAGTTTATAAGGTGACAGTATTTTAAGTAGTATTTCTAATACCTATCATTTGATAAATGTATTTACAATAGAATTTGATGCATGCCTTATTAGAAGTGTGCATTTACTTATGGAACTATCTAAACAATTTGAACAAGTTTTTAATCTTAAACCCATTCAACAAAATGGGGGCTATAACCAAGCCTTAGAACAAGAATAAGGATCCACTAAGCAGCTCAGTTTATTTTCTAGAAATATTTCTGTTGTCTGCTCATACATATCCTCAGTCAATTCCCAGCCTGCCAGATTTCTGAAGCCTGTTACACTGAAGGTTCAGACTGGTTTAATCAGTTAGGCAATCTCACTATAGCTCTTCTACCTCATCATCAAAACCATTCCACATTTCTTCATTTAGATACAGAACAGAAATATCAGATTTGTACAAAAGCACACAGGAACCCAAACAGCTGCAAGTTTCTAGATTAGTAAAATATAATTGGAAGGTAGGTGCTAACTCATTAGCAGAGCTTACAGAAATACCATAGATGACTGCTTCCTATGCTTCTCACTGCAACTGTACTATTAAAAAAACACTTTCTGAAGACCAGAGATAACAGGTCAGTGCATTACGATCAAGGTTCCAAATAATCCTCAAATTAAAGGCCTTCAGGTGCAGTGAAATCCAGCTGGCACACATCTGAGTGATAATCTAAACACAGTCCACAAACTGGCAAGCTGAATACCAAATTAATTATAACACAGAGGAGCTATGTAAAAGAACAGAGATTACTGAACTTCTAATTACTGACTTGATTGCCCTGGAAACAGGGTAGCTATTGACTTAATCTTATCACCTTCAATTCTGCTTTGGACAGACAGTTCTCCTGTACTAGTGCTGCATCTCAACCAAATCAAGCCTTTGTACGATTTGGCAGAGGTGGTAGCAAGACTTTGCTTAAAAGCCTTGAAAACTGACAGCTGAAGTGATCTTTTGGTTCTTCAATATATCCATTTCTGAGAATAGGCTGCCTGAGAAATACATCGCCATGCTTATCTAAACGCTAAATAATGAAATGCAGTCACATTCTTGCAGTGCTTTGGCTTTTTCATTACTAGCTCCATCTTAAACAGATGGTACTAAGAAAAAATAGTTTAAATAAAAATCTGGGAAGGCTCAGGTTTGATTAACATCAATTTTAGATCGATTACAGCTATCTTACTCAAGTCTAATACCACTAAGTTATTCTGCTCAGTTTGTTGGGTTTTCATTTTGTTGTGCTGTTTTTGCCAATGAAAGTCACTGCATCTCTAAATAAAAAAAATACATTGTTCTTCTTATATTCCAGAACTGTGAGAAGAATGCTGTTTAAAAAGAATCACTCCAAAATGGCCACAAAGCAATGCACAGAGGCACAACTTTAATTATCAGGTTTCTTTCTAACACGTTAAAATAAGCCCAAATTTGATTTGTGTCATTTAATGTCTTGTAACAGAGAACTATGCAAATAATTGTTTATGAACATAACGGAGGGATGCATTAATCCTCCCTCCTCCCAGTGAAATTTAGGTACATTTAAAATTTCTCATTATACACTATATTAGGAAATATTAATCTGCTCATATCCTCCTCTTTCACTAGGGATTTGTTTTTCAGGGGAACAATTCTCCTCACACAGTAACAGACCATTGTAGTCCAAGTCCAAGCCACCTGGGCACCAACGCAGCAAACATGTCATCTCTGACCTTCAGGAATCTGATTACTTCCTTCCACGTTTGATGGGAGCATTGCACGAAGCCAAGGCAGAAGTCAGCCTCAATTTGCCGCCCAAGCAATTTCTCTTCAAGAAATACCGATGATGAACACTCTATCAACAGTAGAACTTCATTTAAGCCACAAGATAAACAACATTGAAGTACTATCTTACTACATCATTTCAACTGAACATCTTTCCCTCATTGCAACCTCAGCTCCCATTGATTCAAAATACCTTCCTCCTCACTGGCAATACAAACAGCAGCAAGAAATGCACTGGAGGAGCTGGGGGATGAAAGAAAGGCTTGACAGTTGGGTCCCTCCAACAACAATGATGGAAGAAATCCACTGTGGAAATGTTAGTGATTAGGATGAAGATTTCAGTGGAGCTACACTTACACTTTCTTTTTTCCCCTTGTATAAAAAAAAAAAAAAGAAAGAAAGAAAGAAAGAAAAAGAAAGAAAAACCAACTTGTACATCTTCCTCTTTTCCACAGCATTGCTTTTCTGGAAATGAAAGTCTAGAAGCTTTTGCCTGCAGTCTGCAATTGCAATTTTCAAAATTTAATTCAAGGCAGAATTCAGAGAGCACACAGCAGTAAATGCCATACAAGTGTACAGTGAGAAATTCTGCCTCTCAGAAGTTTAGTACTTAAGGAGGGGAAAAAAACAGTTTCTCGGAAATACATAATTATTCTTTCCACAGGAAAGCAATGTGAGTATGAAAACAACAGGATCTGTCCACGGCTGAGATAGGTTCTAGAAGAGAGACAAGAAGGCAAGTCACATCTATTCAGAACTGATTCACCATTGAATTCTCAAGAGAGGTGTTGGCAATATACACAAACAGAATTTTGAAAACAATTCAAATCCATTCAAATACTCAGGCACAGTTAAGAAGTTTACTGCCATGTGCCCTCTCCTTTTTTTTTTTCTTCCTCATTCCCTATTAAATTTTGAAATTATCAAACTTGATTATTGCTCATTGTTTATAAACAAAGAAAACTTCAGCAGTGCTAAGTATTTTCAGGAGAAACTGAGTATAATTTCAACCAGCTAGATCAGTTTGTAAAGCCCCTATGGTGTAAACATAAAATTAAAATGCATTTCAAGCAAACAGAAATACAAAGATGCTGTAAAATAAGCATGGCCATTGCAGTGGGGGGCAGTCAGGAATTCACAGCCCACACCTGAACCCCTCGCCGAGTTCCTTGTGTCCAGATAGTGAACCCAGCATCCTGCAGGCACTTACAGGCCCAAGGCTCAGACTGCTGACCACAACTCTCAGTAAGTGAAAGCCCCTGTGTGGGCCTGCAGGGAAGGCTTCACTCCGGCGTATCTCAGCTGCCAGCAGGACATATCTCCCCTTTGGTGAGGGGGATATCCACACACACATGGGATTAAGACTTTCCTAAGAACATCATATTCGAGTCATGGTGTCCTTAGGGTGAATCACCTGGTAATGACAGCCCTACCAAGGTATGACCAATATCTAAACCCAGATTGCTAAGGAACAAGCTGGTGTACCAAAAATATTAGACACAAGACATTAGCCACGAGTACTGCACAAGAAGCCAGACACCAAAGCTGGTGTAATGAGCCAGGAGAGACAGAACCAGAAAGGGAAGTCAGGAGAAAGGTTTGTTTCCAGGTTTGTCTGACCTACCTGGAAGAATTCATCTTTCTAATTGAAATAACTCCAGCATACTTATACAAAATCATACATCACTTATATAGAGCAATGTCTTCTACCACAGAAATTTACAAATAAGGTGTCAGCATTTACAATGACATATTTGTTAAACAATTTAAGATGCTACCACAATGCTTTTTCCTCTTACCTCTCCAGAAGTCACTCAAACCAGGACAACCTATACTAACTACATATACAAATACATACACACTGAAAATTGAATTCTCTATAAGGATAGTATAAGGATTAGTAAAAACTTTAAAAATGAAATAGTTTGAAAAGTAGTTGTGGGGTTTGTTGTTGTTGTTGTTTGGTTGGGTTTTTTTGCACCCAATGCTCATTTTGTCCCCTTTTGTTATATGAATGCTCTTGTAACCATATCAGAATTTGCATTAAAAAGGAGCAACTTCCTCTTCATCCCTGCATGGGAAGAAATGCCAGCAAGACAGTGAAGGAAACAAAGGTTGCAAAAAAGCACCCCCAATACACGTGCATACACAGCCTTTACCCATTGGTTAAGAGAAGTTTTTCAAATACAAATTGGATCTCTCAATAGTAACAAATCATTACAATGAGAAAACCTTCCAGACCAGCACTTTAATTTGAAGATGACATACAGTTTAATGCCAGCTCTATAAAATACCAGTTCTGTTTTTTTCCGTGCTGTGCTGCTCTCCCCTCAGATTTACTGCAAGAGAATTGAACCAGGGTTATAAAGAGCATGAGTGGTTAAAGAAATTCTATTTGATCCTGGAAGTACTTTCAGAATAGACAATTAAACCAATTTTTCCACTAACTTAGATAGCCTCAGCAGCCAGAGTTGTAATTTGTTGCAAAGGCTACCACACATGAAATATCACAGCTATCAGCTTCTACCTTTTTAATGGCGTGAGGCCGACCACAAGAGATCTTTAATAAAGCAAAGTTTAAAGACAGACATTTCTCAAAACTGAAGAATGGTCATCATATTGAGAAAAAGGCATCACTAAGAGGAATTTTTTGTTTATTGTCTATTAGGTATAATTTTGACATTCCTACACAAAACTACTGATCTCAGAGTAATGTTAACATAGGCATGACTTTATGACATCAAGAAGGAGAGCAGCTGGATCAAACAACACCTTCAAGAAGAAAGTGGTTTGGTCACAAGGATGGAACAGAAACAACTATCACTTTTCTTTTTTTGTTTTTAATCCAGGAGCATCTTGTTTCTCCTCAGCATAACATCTGCTCTTCAAACAAGGGTTCATACTTTTCTTACTGCCTTTCTCCCACCAGGAACACAGCAAGAACAGGGTGGGAATTCATGCACAATATCCAGCACAGATAGCTCTGGATGTCTGTTGTCACACGGACCTACTCTGACAATGCAAAATAGTAAGAAGTATTCCAGGAGAAAAAACAAAGTTTTGTGTATGAGATGGTCAAAAGCTCATTCTATCATGACTGTATAATATATACATATATATGTAACACAGCAGAGGCAGAAAAATTCATGGTCTCCCTGCTTCTAAGCTTGAAATTCTTAGTAGTAACAGTTGAAGATCTTGAGGAGACAACAGAAGAGGGAATGCCAGACTGAGTTAGTGTGGACAGTCACACCACGGTCTGAATGGTGGGTATCCACCTGGAGGGTCACACTGCAAGTCTGCAGACTGGAAAGGCATTTGAAGTAGACTGGAAATGTTTAAATAATAACTGACAAGCTGCTAACTGTGTCCACATGATTTAGCAAACACTGCTTTAGCAATATTTACTACATATACTCTACAAGCAAAGTAGTCAACAGAACCTAGTCGGAGTTTTGTAGCAATCTAAGTTCAAAATAGTTGCACTAAGAAAAACCAAATTAACAGGCCGATTTTGCCCTTTATAACTCATACATTCAGCAGTTTGTTCAGCAACTTGGCTGAAATACAGTGCTTCTGACAGCACACCAGCTTTCATCTTCCATTGTGCTCTGCACTTGATAGAATGATCATACAGAAGTCCCTCAGCTAAACTTGACCTGGAGCTGGTCAGGTAGCCTACCAAGCCCTCTCTGTCTACTGATGGAGAATAAGATCAAACTCAATTTTTTGGGTGGGTTTGAAAGTCACCTATTGTCAAGCACTTTAATTGGCAGGCATGATGCTAAAAACTAAAAAAGCTGTGACCTGCGGGTAAGAATACAAAACAAAGTTGTCGTTTTCAGGGCATTAGCTCTCCCACAAGAGTTTTTTCCTTTAGATCAAATGTTTAAGTTTCTTTAAGTGCTCTCCCTTAGATTCTACCTTTGCATCTCTGCTGATATTTGGCCATAGCTCACAATTCACTGGGCACGTTACTAATTTCTGACTTCCAGAAAGAGAACTGTGCCTAAAGAAGTTTCAGTTTCCATGTCAAAACTGAAAATCAAAAGTATCCTGACAATAAAAAAGAAAAATCACAGAGCAGTCCCCAGGTGTATGTTGAAGGCTCTGACAGCTTAGTTTCTATGTCCATGTGTAACAGAATCCAAGTTCACCATTAAAAGCTATAACCTTTAGTTAAAGAAAACCTAAGGATCAAGAGAGCAAAGCAAAACATATCCTATGTTACTAAAACATATCCTATGTTATAACTAGTAATTAAACTGGTTAGTTTAATATAATCTGCATAACATAGGATATGGATAGGATGCGCATCTCCTGCAACTAATGGAGTGACTGAAAATGAGGCTTCCAAAGCAGAAGCAATAGCTTCTGTAGTAACTGTCAAAGAAACATTAGAAATGTGCTTGTCTACCTCAGTATACAGCACAGGATTTTGTCACGTTAATAAAACACAGTACTTCTTGAAGACAGACAGAACATATCCTTGTGCAACATACACATAACACCGGTAATGCCTCTTAGAACAATGCAGAAGCAGAAAGCAATGTGACAGCATCTGCAGGCCATGAAAAGTTCCTTCTCATTCAGGGGAATATTAGAACAAATGACAGCTTCAGTTAATCTGAAAGCTTTACCTTCCTAAGCATTAGTGTCTAGCTATTATGCTTAAAACCCTCCTCCCCTTTATGACCTCTCCATCTCCTCAAGGGTCAAAGGGCTACAATTTAATCTAATTTAAAAAAAAAGAGCAACAGAACAAAAAACTCCTAATATAGTCTGCAGAAAATATAATGATGCAACTATTGCACTGGTCTAATTCAGAGTGCTGGTACACCTACTATTTTTATCTCTTTCTTTATTTTAAGTCACTAACTGCATCATGCTCTCAGGGCCCTGCAGACGTTGGCCAGAGAGTATTACTACTACTGAATTTCCTGTCTTCTCACTTCACATTCATTGCTCTTTTTGTACATGGATCAGGCTAATGATATTTCATCATATCACATTTTTCACCCTTGTCTGTTTGCATAGGTTTGAAATTGTACAAAAAGTCTCATACCTCCTTTAATAGTATTTTATTTCTCTAATCTGAGTAGCATACACGAGGAGTGTGATGAAGTAGTCTCTGCAACCAGCATTTTCCTTTAGATTTAGAGATCATTTTAACTGGCAAGGCAGGAGCAGAACTTCCCAATGAGATCATTAAAGGTGATGCTGCTGAAGGGCAAGATAATCCATTCTAAACAAGTCTCATCATAATACAGGCCATGGACTAGCATTAACAAATCCAAACTATATGCCTTGCCAGACTTCTTTTTAATAACCTAGACACTCATAACATAGACATTTCCTACCAAAGTGCTCTATTTTTCCTACAAAATTCTACCTTATCCCAGAGTTCTGCCCATTTCTGACCTCAATCTGCTACTAGTTTTAATGAACTTAGCTCTCTGAAGTGTGCTAGAATGACAGTCCAGGGGAATCAGTCTAATACATCGTTGTTCAGCTGCATGATAAATGAATCACCGTTACTTTAGGAATTAACTTCAGCTGTACTCTGGCCTGTTATCTGGGACAGGTTCCTCTACAGACCCGGTGCTCAGTGTTTGTTTTTGGTTTTTTTCCCCCCTCAAAAACACATGGGAACAGTGTAAACAGAGGAAAAGCAAAGAGAAAAACAAGCAATGCCAAATCCATAGCACGGATCCAATTGTAGATGTGTTAACTACAGATTGAAATACGAAGCTCCACTAAGGCTAATGTTATAGATTAGGGCACTCACAAGACAAGAAACTAAAAGCTAACATCAGAATTCAGCGGAAGAGCTCAAACCAGAGCACTCGTGGTTTGGCTTCTCCATTTGCAGTGAGGTCCCAGGCCAGTATACAGCATGCTGAGCTGAGAGCAGGCTTCCTTGGGGTCACACAGCATGACTGTGTTCGGCTGTACTAAGTTCCATCTGAAGGCCACAGAAATCCTCCTTTCTCCCTCTTAAACCCAGTGCTGCTGAGTACCTGTCCTTCTCACCAGGCACAGCGGAGGGCTGCACCCAGCGGACATCAGCTTGGGTGACAGCATCGCACAGCTGAAGTATTAGCTTATATTGGGCAATGAGGGAGACACGTAACGTGAGAAACTTTAATACTGTCAAGTACAGCAGGGGATGGGACAGCAATTACAAATTCAACCTTCACTTTGTCACTTTCCCAGTGCTTTTCTCAATCCTTAAAATGGCAGAGTCTTTGCTGAAAAGTGTAAGCCTTCACCTCCGCAGAAAGAAATGCACTGGTATTTTATTATTGATGTGCTTTCCTACAAAAGGTGAAAGAATGCCACAGCAGATCTCAAATACAACAGCTGTGCCATTGTACACTTTAAAGTAAAAAAAAAAAAAAAAAAATCAGAAAAATATATCAACTACTTCAGCCCTTTTTTTAATAAGAATTGCAAACCATGTGCTTGCCCACAGAGAAATATAACAACATATAAAATAATACATTGAAAGTAACTTTAAAAATGCTTTGAAATACTAATTCCCTCACAGAACAACCCTTTGTTTTAACTGGTAGTGGCATGATTGTGTCACAGAAGGTGAATTCTTTCCCTGTTTATTTACTTACTGGTACCTTAGGAGATTATAGTTTTGTTGACACCCAGCAGACCTGCACCTAAAAATGATAAAAGCACATCCTTCCTGCTTCTCTCACTAGCTTATTCCAATGCATATGAGGGCAATTACTTCCTGACAACTCTCTGATGAATGACTGTGCTCTTTGCTAAGCTTGTCACATTGATCACTGGCCAGCGATACAATTAATAAAGTATTGCTGTCCACATAGCACATTAATAACTAGCCTGAACTGGAGGTGGCAAGTCTGATAGATCCAGTGCATTTTAATCTTTCATACCCTGCCAACTCAGAAGATTAAAGGAAATCTCCAAAACAGTCTCCACATGCCAGCCCTGGGTGCCACGACATCCCAGCCAGGGTTAAAAACTTAAGACCTAGTATTTCATTAATGCATCTCGGTCAGATGTTTCAGGCTTCATTTCCAAACGCAGTGCTTTCGTATAGCTGAAGCATTATTTATTTATTTCTTCTTCCTATTTATACTTCTGAAAGGTAGAATTGATTAAAGTTGTCAGTTCTACCAGAATTCATTAGAAAATAATGGCCATAAATTCAGTGTACTGCGAAGTGTTGCTTAATAATTCCATAACATTTAGAATAGAAACATCAATCTAGGAAAGGTCCCACCTCTTAAATACAGAAAGATGAATTAAAGCCCTGTCATGAGCAGCAAGCCTAGAGCTTTTCCCCAACATTTTACACTAATTTCAATCATTGATTTTAGAGTTGCCTCAACAAATGTGCTTTAAGTAGATTTTATATTTTAATTTCTAGGATATTTTATGGCCTATTCTTTTAGTCACTGCACCAGAACAGTGCAAATACATCTGTGGGAAAAGAACCCCAAGTAGCTCCTCTGTAACCCTTGGAAATATCTGTGCTTCTGTCTACATAATAAGAAAATTCAGATTCCATCCTTACATCAGCAACACCCCAGCAATCCCATCAGGATTCTCTCCTCCTGCCGAGCCTTGCCCAGACCGCTCACCTGGCACTGATGGCTCCCAGCAGGCACAAGGACATTTGCTATGCCAGAGATACTCTGTTAGATCAAACACTCATTCTCCGATTACATTAACATTACTAAGCAGAAGCAGTATAAGAAAAAAGGAATGTAATTCCTCTGCTGTAAAGCTGAGAAAGGCAAGAAAGAGGCTTGAAACAATTGAACTAGTTGTAATTACTTTGAAGTGGTGTAAGAATCCTTATCTCCAGCAGAGCCCACCACAGTCACAAGCTTCCAGGTGGAGCAATGGGTTCTTCCACAACTCAAACTAATATTCTACAAAGGGTACTCACAATCTTTTGCTTTACAGTTTTAGAGATTTTTAAGCACCAGTACCTGGCACAGAACCGTTCTGCTCCACACAGCTTTGCACAGAATAAGATCTTGATAAATTAAGAATTAACAAAGTCTTCAGAAAATGATACAAATGAGATTCAGTCCCCTGTGCTCAGCTCTGGTGAGGCCGTACCTCAGTGCTGTGTTCAGTTCTGGGCACTTCACTACAAGAAAGACTTTGAGGCCCTGGAGTGAATCCAGAGAAGGGCAACAGAGCTGTGAGGGGTCTGAAGCACAAGTCTGATGGGGAGCAGCTGAGGATGGTTCGGTCTGGAGAAGAGGAGGCCTCATTGCTCGCTACAGCCCTCTGAAAGGTTGTGGCAAGGTGGAGGTCAGCCTCTGCTCCTAGGGAATAGCCATAGGACAAGAGGGAATAGCCTCACTTTGCACCAGAAGAGGTTCAGGTTGGATATTAGGAAAAATTTCTTCTCAGGAATAGCAGTGAGGTACTGGAAGAGGCTGCCCAGGGAGGTGGTAGAGCAAGTCCCTGGTGGCATCTAAGGAAATAGTAGATGTTGTACTAGGGAACATGGTTTAGAGGACAATGTTGGTGGTAGGTGGGCAGTTGGACTAGATGATCTCAGAGGTGTTTCCAACCGTAATGAATAAAACCGAGTTTATGATTCTATTATCTAATCAAAACATTCACTTCAAATTCTGCAACTGTTTTATAATATGCAAAAATATAACTTGAGAACAACAATTCCAGAGAATAAAATGCATCCATCTACGGATTTCAAAAATGAAAACCTCAGACAACATTTATGTTTACAAAAGAGATTTGCCAAGTATTTGGAACCGCTTGATAAAAATGAGACAAACGAGTCATTGCCTGTGAAAAAATAATGATACATCATTCAACATAATCTGAGGATAAGTTTTGCCAATATATCTGCTTAGTACTTCAAGGTTGCATGTCTCAAAATTGAAGAAAAAATGATGGTAGAAAGGGTACAAGCACAATGCATACTCAGACCTCCGAGCAGTTATATGTTATAATCTGCAGATTACAATCCCACAACCGAAGGATGAGTCCATCCAAAAGTTAGAGAAATATCAAAATGGAACCAAAATTTAGAGGAGGGGAGAAAAAATGTATATATAAAGTGCTACATCAGGTTGATTATTACATACTAGAAATACCAAGGGGGACTTGGAAAAAGTATATCAACATTAGGCTTCTAACACATCGTGCAATAGGCTGTAAGATGTCCAATGGAGGAAATTTCAGTACCAAAGCAGAGGAAAGAAAGCTGAATTGAAAACAGGCTCTGCTTATTCCAACAGAATGAGTGGTGGGTTACTGATAGAAGTGCCTATGGCCATTCTAATGCTAACCCTATTTTATGTTTTCTTCAGTGATCTAGGTGCAGCAGAGTGGAGTGCATCCCCAATACGTTCGCCCACCATTAAACTGGGACATGCTGTTGGGTGTCTGGAGGGACAAGAGGCTTGGCAGAGGGATCCAGATCCATTGGAGCACTACCCCATGCCTGACAGTGCTCACGTGGCATTTGGCTAATACGTCCTAGTTAGCCCTGAAGCAGACAGGCAGCTAGACTCAATCTTTGAAGGTCTTTTCCAGCTGAGCTACTCTTTTCTATGCCACAATCAGAAGAAACACTCTTGTTTATCTGCCTTCAGATCAAGACTGGTATCTGCACATACTGTGTTTCTGACATCGCACTGCAGACCCCAACACCCTGCTGGCGTGGCCCAAGTGTGACACCAAGGCAGCACCCCCACATGCAGTGAGTCAGTTCTGCTCTTACAAGCAATGGTGCTAGAAGTTTGACGCTTTAAGTAAATTAGACATAGGAAGGATACCAAAGGAAGTCTTATTAAACCCACTGTAGTGTTTCACTAACACAACCATAATGCTTCCAGGAACAGAAGTAGCCTTCCTGTCTGGCACTGTATTGTATGGTGCAGATCATACATTGCCTGGGTCTCTGAATAAGTCCTGTGTGAGTCAGTCTTGTATTGCAGATGTTCTTTCACTGCCTTGCCTGTAACTGATCTGTTTAGAGGCCCAGTGGAAGAAGGGTGGAGGGGCTGTCTGATATGCTGCTGCACAAAATTATTCCATCTTCCGGTATTTCATAAGAGCATCAGGACTTTTCAGCTTATCACCTCAAGCAGAGACCAGAGCATCAGCAAAGTCTCTGTTCCAGGTGATAAGCATGGTCCCACTGAAATACCTCTTCCTTCTCAGGATGCCAATGAGTAGAAAGCCTTAGAATAAGCTTCCTAAGCAACCTAAAGCAGTTCAGTCTTGTCTCAGGGTTATCACCAACAGCAACCTGCTCAACTGCAGAGAGAGGTCTTCTATCTATTAAACCATCTTACTGTGAGTTAAGCCCAACTCACAGCATGAGAATGTATTCTACCCTGCAGCAGTTTGCTAAAGGTATCCTCAGTCTCCTAGCAGCCCTTCAGCCCTGTGTTCAGTACCATGCTACACACCACCATGGAGGCTGTGCCATAGGGCTATCTTGCTATGAGATTTTTAATTATGCTTTGTTTTGGTTTCAAGGACATGTTAAACACTCTTAGGCTAACACAATGGGATATCTTATTTGTCTATTTACATTACATTAGAATAAAAGTGACATTGCAGAAGTAATGTGGATTTTGGAAGCTTGTGCATGTTTTTTAATGGGAAGCTTTAATAAGGGAATCTTGACT
Organism: Perdix hodgsoniae; assembly: GCA_035772895.1. Taxonomy (NCBI): domain Eukaryota; kingdom Metazoa; phylum Chordata; class Aves; order Galliformes; family Phasianidae; genus Perdix; species Perdix hodgsoniae. Next base: position 1,524,636 of record JAPSGF010000065.1, read on the forward strand.
TTCAATAATGAAATGAGAGTTTATCGAAGTAGCATAATATCTTGGCAATGGACTGAATCAGAGTTTACACTTAATTACAAAGCCAGGTTTCATTAGATTACCCATGCAAATTCATTGTCTCTTTCTTACGTGTTTAAGGACTGCAGAATAAAATACATTTACATTGGAAATTATGAACAGAAAGGCAGCAGCACCTAGTCATAACATCAGTTAAAAATCATCTGTTAACAGCGCGCTTAAAAGCATTTTCTTTATAACACACCACTTTCCCAGCTTAATGTACCACTTCAGCTACTGAGATTCATTCTACCATGAAATTCTGCATGCAGGAAACTCGTTTGGGGAAGATAGTATGCATGTAAAATGTCACTAGGAAGGATATCATGGGAAACAATCTTACAATGGCCCACTGCACATGCATAGATAAGAGCTGGAATAAGGTATAAACTAAGGCCTCAGGAAAAAGGCAGAGAAATACCTAGAATTTAATTCCTAAGGATTGTGCTACCAAGCATCCCTAGCATAAGCAAAATAAGGGCACCAAGAACTGGCAGTATAGCATAATGATATGGAGTTAATAAAGAAAAGGCTGTTGGTGAGATTCACTTATTGGAAAACCTGGAAGTTACACCATCAAATGAAAATAGCAGTGACCTGAATCCAATGCCATATTGACTACTGTCTGTATTTGGGCTTTTTTTTTTCTTCCTGGAAAGGATGAAGACTGTGACCCTAGGAAGCTAAACAGTAAAAACAACATTCAAAAATTTCTTAAAGGAAGCAGATAAAACAAGCTATTTCCAAACATGTTTGTCCTTTCAGTTTCCTACGACTGTTGCAGATAGTTGTCACAGAACAGAAGTCTCAAAGCACTGTAGAGCAGCCACCCCTTGAAAAGCCAGAGGAGCAGCTTTTTCAAAGCAGCCTTAACAGTGAGAAGAGGTACTATGCAGGGATGGTGACAGATGAGGCTGAACAAAGCAGTGTCATTCTACCTCCTGTCACCACATCTGCCCTCAGCAAGCAAATCACAAGTAGGTCCTATCAGCATTTGTTGCTCACAGGAGCTGAAACCCACTTACTGGGAAGTCATGGTCTTGATGGAGTTCATAGATATTTTCTGTGGTTTGGAATATAAGCACAGTAGGAATATATGAGTTGAACTAAATGTTCAGGTAAATCATTACTTGTTGCAAATGTGAATACTTAGGATAACTGAATAGCAGAACCCTTGTCAAGCATCCCCTCTCACTAAGAAAGCAACAGATCAGAGTAACAGCTGTGGTACGGTGAGCCACCTGTCCTGCTAGTTCCGTGGTTTGGAACTGATGCCTGAGGCATGTCCAAGCTGGAGGTAGCTTAGACATTGCTGGGCATCCTAGTGCAGCTGCTACAAGAATGTGCACTTCCTGAAGCCTTTACCTCGCTATCACGGGAAGAGGCAGGCTATTAGAAGAAACACATAGAAGAGAAAGAAGAGAGGGCACTTCCAAAGTGAAGGATACGAATAAACAAGGGCAAAAGCAGTACCATCACGTGGGCATCCCATACATGAATAGTCTGTGTGCTATTCACAGACTCTCAGTTCATGACCAAACCACTCTGGCACTTCCCTTGGAGAAAATAAAACTCAGATTCCACAAAAGGCAATTTCCAAGTAAAATAGGCATAATGTTGCAGATACCTTAAAAGAGCACAGCACTGCCTTTACCAACTTGAAACATTTACTCCGACTTCCAAAGCCAGCTAAACGCCAGCTTTTTGGCTGTTTGATTAAATAAAAACTAAAAATACGTACCGTCTGTGTATTGTTTTGAACAGTTAGCAGCATCAGGCTGACTGCAGCTGGACAGCCCTTCGTACCACTCCTTTGCACTGATTGCCAGGAAATCAGAAAAGGGCAAAAATACGTAGAGATGTTCTGACAACTTAAAAAAATGTTCCTCGGGTGGTCTGGATGGACTTCCAGCACACTGCAAGTGTGACAGGTTATATAACTGCCCATGTAAGTGCACAGTCTGTCCAATGCACACAGCTTAGAAGAAAATTATAAGAATGAAAGACCAAACGTAGATCATGAATGTGGATAATTACATTACTGAGGGTTATTAAAGCAGAAAAAACAATGCAACAAAATATTGTGCACATCTAAGACTGCAGTGGGAAAGTATCAGCTCCACTTTCCTAACATCCTTTAAATAGATGGACAGAAAATGGGATATTAAGTCTGGGTCTAGTTCTCAGGAATGTACAAGCACCACTGCTGAAAGGCACTACAGCATCATTGGGTCACACCTTAAGCTAAAAACCTTGCTCTTAACAAATTTTAGATATTTGCATTTTGGGGAAAAAAAAACCCATCTGTCAAAACAAAGAGAATGTAAGAGATCAAATATGAAGTTCCAGATTATTTCATCTGAGAAAAATCTTTTATAGGAAATTAGTGAACACAAAACAAAATAAAGAGAGGCAAGTTCGTACTGACTAATACTAGCAGATAGTCAGCATTTCTTTCCACTTTGCTATTAATCATTTCATTAATGACTGTTTATGCAGCCCCCCCAGTTGCTGGTTTCCTGACCCGAATCACAGACTGTTGCTGCTCAGCATCATGCAGAAATGGCAAGGAAAGCCTCTGGTGGAGCTTTTGTTCCTGTAGGAAATGCTGCAAGCACGAAGGCCAGAAGCACTATCTGACAGAGTTTTTCTATCACTTTTTTACACTTTTTTCTTACAATACAATCACAACCATTCTTTAAAAACCACTCCTTTGCTAAAAAAAAAAAAAAAAAAAAAAAAAAAAAAAGGAACATAACAGCAAGACATAACTACGCAGTAATGCACTAGGGCAAACTACATGCAAAGTCAGTCTGCCAGAACTACCTTACTACTTTTTTTCTCCTACTTTTCAGTAAGAGAACAGATTTTAATTTTTTTTTTAAGCTGTTTCACTTAAGGGCTTCCATGAACAGTACAGTAAAGGGACAAAAATCTTCATTTTATTTTCTGCACTTCCAGGCTGTCATCATCTTCACTGCCGTGATACAAAATGTCCTTTTATGCTTGCTGTGAATACACCACTGTGTCATACACTTCAGGCATGGGTAGTAAGGCACACATTTCCAGAATTATTTCCCCAGCTTTGTGCCCTGGTGCTTTCTGTGCAGTGCTGCTCCATTCTTCACAAGACATTCTCCCTCTTCTTTCCCAGGGCTGTAACCATCAGAATCCACATGTTTTAGCTTGTGTGCCTTCCATATGCAGCTTTCCTCTCCAGTTTGTCATCCACAGAACAGAAGTATGCCCCTGAACTAAATACCTCAAGTCAGGTAAAGCAACAGAACTAACAGTGCGATTCAAATACAAGTTGTCTTTATCTTGCTAGGGCCATACAGTGCACAAAATGTTGAGTTTGGTTGGTTTGTTTGTTTTTATTTATTTACAGCTCCAGATCCATTAACTTAAAATAAAACAGTATTTCTAAATCCATTGGGTAGATGACTTAATGTGATGTACCTTCACAGGGAACACTTTTGTGTTTACTTCAGTCATAAAAAACACAAAACAAGGAAACCCGCTCTGGCAGAAGTTAGAGGCCCTGTGATGTAGATTAAGTCAGCAAGGAGGGCTTCCAGTGTAATAACCTGACCTGTCAGTTCACATCATTGACTGACTTAAAGAATTCCTGGGACTTAACTAATCAATGTTTTCAAATGCTTGGACAGCTCTGCAGGAATAGCCAAGTGTCAATTTGGGGTCAGTGTCCATTCCTTGTAGGCCTCATTAGCAGCAGCCCACATAAGCCCAGAGATGGGAGGACAAAAGCAGGCAGCTTTGTGTCAACAGCAAGACTGGCACAAGAGAAAGCAAATGATTCCTGTGTTCAGCTGGACTGTGTGCATACGACTGGCATCTCCTTCAAGTCTTTGCAACAGAACAAAAGGGTACGGAATCACTGGCAATAAGGAGGAAGGTCCTAGTTTCTGGGATCTGTATATTTAAACTAAGTATCTTCTCTAGTTCGAATTGAAGACAAAAAACAACCAAAAATAAAGCACAGCAGATTCCCACAGCTGGCACAAGAAGGCTTAATTCTCATTAACTCTGCAGAGAAGGAAAAATTCCATCAACAAACGCTGCCCTTCACCTTTCATTGCTTCAAGTAGTTCCCTGAATGCTGGTTTTCCTGTCCCATCTTCGACTTCTTGCAACGTGCTGCAGAGATATGTGCCACTTCATCCTCACATGAAGGCCAAGAAGGAAAAATCAACATCTTAACTAGTCGTGGATGCAGGAAAAACTATGTGTGTGGCCAAATGAAGAAACTGTGCACCCAGGACTAAGTCCAGGCATGGTTACCAGGAGTGCAGACAGACTCCTGTGCAGCAGAGTGAAATGGAAGTAAGCATGCAAAGCATCCCTGCTTGGAGGACGGGTCTATAAGCTGAGCAGCTGTAAAAAATGAACTTCAGAAACTCAAAGACTAAAAACATTGCTATCTCCAGAGAGGCACTGAAAAACAGTACTACGTGGTAGTGGAGAACATCATGTTAGAAAACTGAAAGTATACAACACAATCCTCCCATTTTTTCTCATTTCATTTTTACATCAATCTACGTGAGATCTGCCTCACAGCTGAGAATCTCAGCTCCTCAGAGATGTCCTGAGCCTGACAAAGAGACACTTGAACAGGATGGAAAAAAATGTCTTTCAGGACATGCTATTCAGGCCCTAGGCAACATTAAGTCAAGGTTACAGAAGTGGCTGAGCTTCAAGGGAAAAGATTGCTTAAAAAACGTAACAGAGCATCAGCTGCAGCTCTCAAGTCCAAGAGAGTTTTGTGAGCATCACTGCAAAGTACTTGATTCTGGTGGTCAAAATTGAGTTAACATTTTAACAGGAAGGTCACAGAAGCATTCAAAACATCCTCTCACTTTTGTCATTCCATATGCAACACAAGCCCATTCAAGATATGCTTCAAGGTGCCTGCTTCCAATTTTGACTACGATAGACTGTTTACTCAGTCTCATCTCTCGCAGATCAACCAGCAAGCTACAGGAAGATTGCTGAAGCCAGGCCTGAAATATCACTTTGCCCTGCTAAATCAAACATCGTTTGTTTTCTGAAGTAAGGCTGATGAAATCATTCTGATGCTCAGAGCTGCCAGTGCTGCAAATGAGCAGTTTCAGTCCCTGACATCGTAGGTGTCTTCAACCTATAAAAGTGTTTGCAGCTCATAGCATGTGTGATTTCTCAGCTACACAAGGACAAAACTCACCGTGGACAGCTTACAGGTGGGACAGAAAGAACCATCTTAGAAATCCCAAAGATCTTCTCAATATTCAGATTGCTAGTTCTCATTCACACACACACACACACACACACACAAAATCAATTATCTAATGATTAACCTCATACTGCTGATAAAGGCCATCAGAAAGCAGCAGTCAAAACCAATTTTAATATATTTTGGTCCCCAAAAAAGGCTTCTGTTGGTAAATGGTGCTTCCCACTGAAATGCATTTCCCCTGAAATGAACACTGTGCTTCAGAAAGACATCAGAAAGAGAGTTGAGAAGATGTTTCACGTGAAAGCCCTTAGATACACCGTTTAAGACACAAAGCAGCTCAATTCGTAAAGCATAGGCACCTTTGCAGAACTAAGAACACCATTCAAGGGCCAACGTTTTCACTGGTTGACTTGGTCCAGAGGAACATCATGAGACAGAGATGCCCTGAGCCCCTGTAGTGAAGCGTTTTGTACTGCAAGGAGGGCAAGAAGGCTTTTTTTATTAGAAATATCCCATAACCATAGCTTACATCCTGCTTTATTGCATCAGCACTGAAGAATGACTCAAAGGAGACATAAAGCAATGAGACATAAAGCAATGTGAAACAGCTGCAAAACCCCTGGCTACTACTCCTAAAACTGCAGGAGGACTTATATGTGCAGACGTGCAGCTTAAAAGCAGTGCAATTATATGGATTACAAGTGTAACCAAACCCCTAGCAGTACAGTTTTCATTCCTCACCACTTCAAATCCAAGCACTGCTCATTTCCAAGATACCATATTATCTATCAGAAACTGCTCTGCCCTTCTCCAAGTTCAGCCCTCAATACAGCTAGCACTACTACAGTCCTAGATGATCACTAGCACATGGAGGAATTGTTCACGCAGGTGATAATATTAACCCTATCAACTCCACATAATGATGTAGAATACAGTTTTGGCCATAGCTTTAATTACTGTCAGTACTTCAGCACATTGCCCTTAAACTCACAAAACAAAGTAATAAATCCATAGTATCTGGTGCTATGGTATGAGCCTTTGGTTAAAAGAAAATGAAGTAGTTAGCAGCCACCTGGTTTCAGACAGGCTATCAAACATGGCTAAACTGACTTTATCTTTCAATACAGTAAACCAGTCTCAATAGAAACTTACCAAAAAATGGACAGTATGAAGAATACAAACTCCATTTTTTAAAGTTCTGTCGTACAATCTGAAAATAGAGTAGTTCTACAGATAATTACCAAATTTCCATATTTATAAGATGATGGCACATATGGGGATAATAGCACAAATGGAAGTACCACTTTCCTATTAATATGGAAATCCAGAAATTATTGGAGTTATCTGTTATAAATCAACCTCCTCAATTTTTGCTGATGGAAATGCCATTTATGCACTACATTAAATTCTAAAATTCATAACACAACTCCCCTTTACTTTGATAAATCAGTGTAATGGTTGTCATGCTTATCCTCAGTTTTGGCAGGAGTTGTGCTCTTAGGTTAAAATGGGCCAAATCAATACTCCATGTAATACCACTAAAGGTACTGGAATTAGAGCAAGGAAGGATTTGCTCTCACAACTTTGTTAAGTGCTCAGTTCAGCAGAGCTGTACAGATGTTGTGGGCTCACTAGACACTATGCTATTCACTTCAGCTGGCCAAAGCATTCCATGGGATTCTGAGGCAAAATTGTGTGCCTGTACATTAAGAACAACTCAGTGGAAACTGTCAAGAGATTTTTCAAGGAATTGGTTTTTTTTGTTTTGTTTTTAGTACCACACATCACAGATGCCTTCTTGTGGAGTAGAGGTGTCTGGCACTCACCTAGCAACCACAACCACAGTGTGTAGGTGGTGAAGTCATAACGCAGTTTTCATATAATAGCACCCTAAAGACCTTCGTCCTCTCTCCAACACCCAGAGAAGAGGCAACAAAAATAATCTCTTATGTCAGAACTTAGTACAACCCTCCCACTCCTCAGTGAACTTAATACAAGAAGTTTTCCTTAAACAGAAAGCATTAGTTATTCTGGCACTGTCTTGTTTCACCCGTTTCTCCACATAGAGAACCTCTGTACTCTCCAAATGGAGAATCAGATCCTATCTAGCGTAGTACCGTAAGTCACAAACAGATCAACAAAAATCTCAGAAGTTTTAGGCTTCCCAGTGATGTCTATCAGAAATAACCTATCATAGAATTGCCAAGGTTGGAAAAGACCTCCAAGATAATCCAGTCCATCCATTCACCTACCATCACTATTCCCCCACTAAACCGTGTCTCTCAGTACAGCATCTAAATGTTTCTTGGACCCCTCCAGGGATGGTGACTCAACCACCCCTCTGGGCAGCCTGTTCCAGCACCTGACCACTCTTTTGGAGAGTAAGTTTTTCTTAATATCTGAACCTCCCCTAGTACAATTTGAAACCAATCCCTCTCGTCCTATCACTAGTTACACTGAAGAAGAGGCTGAACCCACCTCACCCCAACTTTCTTTCACGCAGTTCTAGAGAGCCAATGAGCTTCTCCAGACTGATGCATTCCAGCTCCCTCAGCCGCTCCCCATAAGACTTGTGCTCCAGACCCCTCACCAATTTCACTGCCTTTCTCTGGACACGCTGCAGAGCCTCAGTGTCTTTCTTGCAGTGAGGGGCCCAAAACAACACAGTACTCAATATGCGGCCTCACCAGAACTGAATACAGGGGACAATCACCTCCTGCTTCACCTGATTACTAGATGCAGGTGAAACCTCCTGTTTGCCTGCTACACTATTTCTGATACAATCCAGGATACCATTGGCTGTCTTGGCCACCTGGGCACACTGTTAGCTCATATTTAGCTGAATGTCAACTAACAGCTACCTCCCAAAATGATGCTACTTCAACCCAATCTTGGAAGAGAACCCAAGAGCCAAGATGCCTTGGCTGGTATTACAAAAATGCTATACATTAAAAGCAGCAACACTAAAATGTGAACAATAAAGCTATACCCCATTTTTTCTTTAGCCCTGCTTTATGCATAAAAGGAGAAACACTAAAGCTGCATCTTTCAACATCAGCTCCACAAAACTCTTTTTTCAAGGTCTTTCTTAGCCCAAGAAAAATGCTTGCTTGCCAAATGGCATGCTCCCTGACTGCTCACCACTGCTTAGCAGTGCTAAGCAGTGGTGCCTTGGTAAGCATGAATAACAAAAAGTGACTCTCACCTGCTGTGAGGATATTTCTTCCCAACAAAGCAAGCAGAAGAAAATCTTGTGTTTTTCCTATGCATTAGGAAGTTAGGATGGTGTCTTTCTGCTCAGGAAGAGATTTTTCCATCAACATTGGCATCTCATCCTCCCCTCCAGATCCACCTGCACAACCCACACAGCAGAGCCAGATAGAAAGTGCTTTACATCACATTAGAGACACATTCCTCCAGCTAGATCAGTTCCACAAGCAAGGCTGGAAATAGCCCCCCATCCCTACCTGCCAAATGTTGCAACCCATCCATACCTTAGGACAAACTTATATTCCCAAGAGTACCCCCTGTAGCATTCCTTGTCACGTTGGGTGTTTGGACTACATGACTTAGATCACTCCATCATTACCTTCTCCCAAGGTAACTTTAAATGCTTCTGAAGCCTTTGGAGAAGCAAAGATTCAGAGAAGTCCCCACACACAGGTTAACCATGCTGCAGCCCCCAAACCACACAGCTCAACAGCGTGTGCTGGGGCTTAAAGGTCAAACCGAAAAACCCAAGGATGACAGCATGAATAATTTGTCTTGGCAATTTAGTAATGTTGGTTTGTTGTGATTATGGCTACAAACTCCTTTCATATTTACAACTGTGATCTTTTAACTTCTGAATAATTTATACCCCATGATCAGCAATGCATGTGTCAAAAATCAGGAAAATTAGCTCTCCAGTGTTCCTTGACTTGCAGTGAACATATTTTCCTCTCCAATTACATTTTTTCCCAGTAGTTTGCATTTTGAACAAACAGTTACCACGCGGAGATTCTGAATACCCAATCCTGAGCATGGGGGGCACGAAGACCTGCACTTGAGGCCTAGAGTTGGGAGTCTAGCAGCATTTACAAAGTGGAAATAAGTAGAAAATTTGGAAAAGAAAATTAGTTTAAGAGAACATTAATGCCTGGGGCACTACCAAATGATCTTTTGCCAGCCATCTCATAGGCAGATGTCCTCCTACTTTCCTGAGCAGAGATGAGTCCATAGTAGAGATTGCAACAGCTGTGCACAAGTCTTTAAAGGATGAACAAAAAAGACCAGTACTGTTTGGAGATGAGAAGAAAAAATTCAACTTTGCATGAGATATGTCTGATGCATTTTTTCCTCCAAAGGAAAGAGTGACCTACCAAAACAGAGGCTGATTTAAATGAGTTACCACCATGGCGAGCAAGGCTGGACGGCATCTTCTCTTCAGAAATGGCAAAAGATGGTTAAATCTGGGAGGATGTTGACAGAAATATGCCCCAGGACTCAGTAGAACAATCTATTCTAATCTAGCCCTGTAATACTAAGCTTTCCACTAAATAGCTCAAATATAGCACACGTAGCCTTGCAGTTCAGCTCCTGCAAGATTAAGATTGGTGCAAAGGCAAACTGACCTCCATGGAACTCGTGCAGGCATAGTATCTCAACAAGGCAGAACCTTCCAAGACTCATGAAAGTGTTAAAAAAAAAAAAAAAGAAAAAAAAAAGAAAAAATCATGACAGTTGCAGGTCTACCACTCTCTACCTTCACAGAGAACAGCACAAGGCTTGTGAAATGCACCTTCAAGCAGTCATCTGAGCAAGAAGGGTATTTAACATCCTCATTTCCAAGTGCCAGATCAGAGCCAGTGCCCATTCTCCTTTCAGCAGAGGCAGACAGCAGCTGCACTGGACAGAAGTAGGCTCCTCTCAAGGCCAAGATGAAGCACGCAACTGCCTTTTGATTTGGTTCACAAAGACCAGTTCCCAGAAGCACTATTTCTAGTGCCTAACAAGAAAGAGCTGGAAAAATTGCTTCCAGAATTCCTTATACTTTAATGTCTCATCTAATACATCCGTATGATCCTGCTACATTTGTGAAGCAGGAGTTTCAGTAAATGGCAATGGAAGCTGATTAAGATCCTTATGCTTTAACAGATGAACCCCTCCCCCCCCCAAAAAAAAAGTATGCTGATCCTACATGATCTCCACTATAACAAATAGAAAAGCAAAATACAGGATGTGTGGCCCAACAGCTGCAGCACTCAGAGCTACCAGAGCCAAAACTTATAGAATACTCTTTTTGCTGATTGAAATCTGTAAAACACACTTCAACATCTGTTAGAACAAGATGTTTGTTTACCACATTCCCCGGCAAAATGGAATGTTTCTTACCTAATGTACTGGAGAATTTTTAGATGAAAGAGGGATGTTTATGAGATCCATGCAGGATATAATTGAAAGAATATTTCCGGATAAAGGCACCATATGTTTTGTATTTCCACTGAACTTATAAATATCTCTATAACAGTTTGGGGCCATAAATACCATGATTGGGAAGAGTTTTATGCATTTGCTTAAGGCTTTTATTACTTTCAATTATCAGTTTGCTAACAGCATCTCATTTTCCTCCCACTGCATAGCAGTATTCCCAAGGATAAATTTTGAGATGTCAATAAGAACACTGAAATGTGTACAGAACTGAGCAGTGCTGGGGTTCATGAAACAATCTGGCTTCCACAGGGCACAGTAATTCCTCCCTTCCCCACAAATATCGTCTGCTCTCTTCAGAATATGACCAGAAAGAATTATTTGTTGCCTTACTTGCAGGGTATGATGAGGAAAGCCTTAAAAATGCGAACATCCAGGAAGTCCCAGCTGCCCAGCAGAGCGATGTCATACCGTTCTTCCTGCACAGTGTATCAGCAGGAAGTGTGAAATGTGAACATCACCAAAAAGCTTCAACTCCTAGAGAATGAAATGGCAAGTGATGGCATCTCCAAGACCACGTAAGAAGAATGCTAATGGCTTCCTGGAATTACATAAAGGAAGAAAAAGATACACTACTTTTTCCAGACAATATCATTAGAATTCTTTCCCCCCCATAAATGAGGGAAACTGACAGAATTTTAGGGAAGAGATGTCATTTTCATCTATTTTTGGGTACTATTATATTGTAGGAGTTCTATTTACCTTTAATTATTGTATTGTTTGTCTTGTTAAAATCTGGTTTGTGTACTACCTTTCCATTCCCACAGAGCAAGAAGCACTGGTAAGAAAAATGAACCCTTTCAGCCTTTTCCTAACTGCTTTTTCAGCTCATCTTACAGCAAGATAGTTTTCTTGCAGTGATGTTTCACATAGTTGAAATATTAGGGAATGTATCTACACAAGCAATATGAATATTGCAGTTTACACATGCACCCCCCATTGCCAATATTATTATTATTATTATTCAGGTCAATGAACATTAAAACTGCTTTTAAAAGGCAGGAGAATTCAGAAATACATCTCTGCTCAATGCAGAATCAATTGAAGTAAGCTGAAGGAGTCAGTAGTTGCATGCTTCACTAGAAGGTTGCTAACACCACTAGTTATTGCTGGAAGTCTCCAGAGCCCCACTGTGCTGTTTTATGCAGAGATCCTCATGGCCCACGCCTTTGTAAGATGGGACTATTCCCCATTCAGATGAGGCTAACATCATAAGCTACCTTTCCACCACTGTAGTATCTACCTGCCAAACATTGGGAACATTTTATAGACTGACTTGTTTAATCATTTTATCTGAATGCGTTCAGATGGACACAGACGAGTAGCATGGCATTTTGTTACAGTATCATAAGAAAAAAATACATTAAAAAATAAATACCCTGCCACCATTGCTCAGATAGACCAGTGACATTGTAAGGAGTTCCCGACTTACTGCTGCTCAAAGTACTGCTGATCATGAGAATGCCTATTTTAACTTTGCAGCCTCAATCAGATTTTTACCAAGTGTTTAGCTCCCACTGGAAGAGTCCCCATACAAACTGAGTTCCACAGGGTTATGATGCCACCGCCAAGCAACAGCCAGTACCCTAAGTCTAAAGTGTCTGGCTTCTTGGGGTCCATGTGAGCTATCAAAGCAAGATAAATGACAACAGAGTGTTGTGTAGAGGACTTGCAGTCCCTTCACTGTTAGGCAGAACTCTTCTCTCATAGTTTAACAAGAGATTCATGTATAAAAAGCAGAAAAAGGCTGGATGTGGCTCTGGGCAGCCTGTTCTGGTTGTTGGTGACCCTGCACATACAAGGGTGTTAAAACTGATGATCACTGTGGTCCCTTTCAACCCAGGCCACTCTACGATTCTATGACAAAGCTTTTTGGAAAAGTGATCTTCCGAAGTCTTTTAGAAAAAAATCAACTCAATTGATGTAATAGCAAGATATTCAGTTCAGCCCCAAGCTCAACCACAAGCTCACTGGACCCAGCATCAGCTGCCTGCACCTTCTGAGTCACAGCTTCCAAAAGTCAGGAGATCCACAAAGACCAGAAGGCTGTCCCATTCACAGAAAGGAAATAGGATCCCCACAGCAGAGCAGGCCCCACAGCTTACAGTGAGCCAAGAACCTCCGCCCCTCCGAGCTCTAGGCAAGCCAAAGAGGAGCTGTCTGCATAAAGCAGCTTTTCAAAACCTGCCAAATGAAGCAGAGAGGATGACAGTCATACAGAGTGGGGAAGACAGGCAGGAGCGTAATGAGCTGCACGCTCTCTCATTTACTCAGTGATTAACAATGGTGCTACAAGGCACAGATGCACAGAGAACTGGTTTAATGAGAAAAAGCAAGAGACCAAAGTCAGAACAGAAAGCAAGACACACACGGGATAGAAAACAAGTTCTGTGCAGACCTCAGGCTGAAGTCCCACTGTTTCTCTGGGTCAGCTCCTGCAGCTGAGAACGCCCAGGGACTCCGTGCAGCAGCAGAGAGACCTTGGCCTTCCTCCCTGTCCCTAACTGCTTGCTCTCCTGGGAAAGACTGGCACCAACAGACTGATGAAGGGCCCTGCTTAAATGAGGCGTTCCCAACAATTTCATAGTTGAACCAAGCTGGAGAGCCATTACAAGGAATGGGTCAGCCCCAGTGGATAGCTCAGGCAACTAGAAACCACAAAGAGCACCTGGAAACATCGCAGACATGTGACAGCTGCCTCTGCACACGAGCATGCCACCCGGTCCTCACTGCACAGATGTGCATGCAGACCTTGCAGGAACTCATGGCTGAACCAGATAAGAAGAATCCTTTGTTGAACGCTATGAAGTCACTACAGAGAAAATGACACTATTTAGAAGAAATTATACCCATCAGCTACTACACCTGGCCATCCCTTACAGTCAAAAATACCTTGAATCCCTCTTATGTGGATTGCCTTTTGGAAAAAAATACAGAATTTAAATCCATTTTACTTTGTTTCTCCTCTTGGCAACAGCTATCCACACATCCCTCTCCTGTATGGCCTCCTCCATGGTACTGAAAGTAGAGATACTGAACTCTGAGCATTCACAACTCACAAGAGCTCTCACTCTTCACAAAGAGCTGCGCATTTACCTGCATCAGGGAAGAGGTTCATCTCACTGCTCTGAGCGAGAGGCTGAGGGCAATCAAACATGAAGCACACGATGCAGCACAAGTCATCAGCTACTCAAGGAAACACTACAGACTTGATGAGAACAGGCTTGCCTATTGGTTTTGGTGCTTCACTGACTGGCACAGAAATCTCCAGGAGAGGAGTGCAACCTCAAGCTGTGGATCTACACTGCAGTGAAGTCAAGTCTCACTACAAAGCTGAACTGATCACAGCCTAACCTTGAGACGGTTCCATGACTGCATGACAGAAACAAGGAGGCTCTTTGCTTTGCTTTTTTGGAGGTTAGACTTAATGCATTTTTCCACGCAGAAGGATGAAAACCAGTTTGGAGCATAGGACCTGGCTATCAAATCACAGAATGGCTGTGGTCAGAAGGAATGGGGGGCAGCGCACTGCTGGCTTACCCAGCATTGTAACGAGTGTTCTGCCCAGAAACCCAGCTCAGGACTGTGGAGGCTGAAGGTGACAGTAAATCACAACTGATAAAACCATCGTGAAATGTAGTTTGAAGGAAAAGTCTGGAAAGGTAGTCCACTGATCATCAGCAAGGTTATACTTTCTAGGTGGTGTCCACATTAACGGCCAGCCCAGGAAGCCACTGGTACAGATACCTTGCTACTGCCAGCAAAAAACAGACATAAGATTTTCACCATAAACTACAGGAAAACAGTACCGTTGCTTGTTTTTTAAACACTACATTTTGAAATTCAGAGGCTACACTTATTTAACATATTTACAAGTCGGATGCTAAAATAAGAAATGGTCGAAATGCCTACAGTTTTCACGAAAAAGTGATGACCCAGTTTATCATACACGATGTGATTAAAACTTACGTGCTTTCTAAAGAACACTCTGCTTACTGAAATCCTTTAAACTCAGATTCAACTTGGAGTCTTCCTGTCATTTTTGGCAGTCCTCCCTTACACTGATTTCTTTTAGAAGAAACTGGATGATGTGATAAATGCTAGGAACCAAAGCAAAATTTCAGCCTCGTACTTAACATTGATTAAAAAAGAAAGTGAAAATGTTTCTCTCTATATATTTACTGGAGTGAACTCCTTTGGGACTGGGTGGGGAGAGCTCACAGAACCTATGGTCAATGGTATTTTCATATCTTTATCTTCACAAGTTTACTATATCCCCACTACAAATCAAAGCAATTTATCCAAGATAACTTAGTGCCTGATTTAGTGGTTGGGAACCCTGCCTGTGGCAGTGGGTTGGAACTAAAGGACCTTTAAGGTCCCTTCCAACCCAATCATTCTATGATTCTATGATACTAGAACACCAAGTATCAAGGATGCATTTGTGCCATATTGTACAGCTCTTCCCCTATGATAATAGAGATACTTTCGTCCTGCCAATCTGTTTAAGTGAAAGATATTTTCAGAAGCAGCTATTCCAGGAAATGCAAAGGACTTCACTCTAAATTTATCAGTTAGATTGCTCTAAAAGTACTTTCCCATCTGACATAGCCTTGCAGAGGAGAGTTTAAGCTCCTGCTAACCTTCTCCTTAGAGTGAAACAGAGGAGCTAAGTTACCATAAGACCATTGTTCGGAGATAAACTATCTGAACCTGACAATGGATCCCTACCACTGAGATCGGTAATCTACCTTCATATGCACAACCTGAGAAGAGACACTGAAACCAAACACTCCTAAAAATACACTTTGTTTTCTATCAGATGCCTACATTGGTAAGAGGTGAGGAACTTACCACATGGCTGTGCAGGAACTGCAGCCCTCATTGAGGCTGATGCGCTCCCCGCAGTCTCACGATATATGCCTTCCCAAATAGAGAAAGGAAAATAGGGCACCGTTCCCTCCAAGCACATTATGGTTATAATGCATGAAATTAGAAAATAGATACTGTCCTTCCTTCATTTTGAAATTTAAATTTCCTTAGCTTCAAGGTGAACTATACAGTCATCAACCAAAGCTGTGTAATAGCATGATTATTTCTTGACTTACTAAACTTAAAAAACAATGCCTACAGTATTTACTTGGATCATTTAAGCAACTTCCTAATATGACAGTTGCTATGATTCAAGTGGCTCTCTCTTGCTTTGTTGTCCTGCTTTTTGCTGTAGGTCGTGCACTTTACTGGAGCCAAATTAGTAAGGAACAAGAATCTCCTTCAGCTCCCAGCTCCTGCTGGCTATTTCTGACACAAGCCAGGATGCCATTGGCCTTCTTGGCCACCTGGGCACACTGCTGGCTCATATTCAGCCCAGCAATGACCAACAGCCCCAGGTACTTTTCCTCCACAAGGTCTTCCAGCCACTCTGCCCCAAGCCTGTAGCACTGCCTGGGGTTGTTGTGGCCAAAGTGCAGGACCTGGCACTTGGACTTGTTGAACTTCATCCCGCTGGCATCAGCCCAGCAATCAGCCTGTCCAGATCCATCTGAAGGGCCTTCTTACCCTCAAGCATATCAACAGTTCTTCCTACCTTGGTGTCATCTGCAACCTTACTCAGGTGCACTCAGTGCCCTCATCCAGGTCACCAGTGAAGATACTGAACAGGACAGGCACCCAGTACTGACCCTGGGAGCACCACTTGTGACTTCCTGCTGAACACTCCTTGTTTGACACACAAGCATGGTGT
Organism: Perdix hodgsoniae; assembly: GCA_035772895.1. Taxonomy (NCBI): domain Eukaryota; kingdom Metazoa; phylum Chordata; class Aves; order Galliformes; family Phasianidae; genus Perdix; species Perdix hodgsoniae. The sequence continues at coordinate 1,541,138 of JAPSGF010000065.1, forward strand.
CAATTACCTGGTGCTCAGGCTGCAGGCACCTCACCCAGGTATCCAACCATTTCCTGCCCTCTCCTTCAAGTACAGCTGCTGTAAGCATCTTGCTGTTCAATCTGCACTTGCAGCTCCAGAACTAGCAACTCCCGCTGATTGATGAACTCCTCTTCAAACAGTAGGCTGCCCCAAGACCTGAATTTTGAAGCACTCAGCTTTTCAGCAGCTGAGCATTACTCAAACGTTGTTTCTTAGACTCAATCTCAGGCTTTCTTTGGGATATATGGTAGTACAACTCCTCCAATACCCCCTCCTCTCTCCCCCCCCCCCCCCAACTCAACAAGAATCACTTTACTTTCTAGGATGTTCTGCTTCTTCACTGCCACACCTCTACCCTCCCTGGACATAACTGCTCCAGTAAGGAAATCAGAGGATTACGCAAAATGCACTGAATGTGTTTGCTGTTTTCTGAGACACCTGCCTTGTACACCTACAACAACTTTTCTTTTTCCTGATATTTTATCAAGTCCTTTCAAGTTTTTCATGCCTTCCTTGCTTGAAGCTCAACATGAGGATTGTCTGCCCCTAAAGCATTTTGACAACAGTGTGCAAATAAAGTTTCTCAGGCAGAGTACCTGCCCCTTGAATTCTCAACAACTTTTCTTGCCCTGAGAAAAAGTGACTCAAGAAGGATGGCCAAGAATGCCAACAGCATCCTGGCTCGTATTGCAGCCAGCAGGAGCAGGCGATTGCCCCCCTGCAATTAACTCCGGTGAGGCTGCATCTCAAGTGCCATGTTCAGTTTTGGGCCCCACACTACAAGACATTGAGGCTTTGGAGTGTGTATAGAGAAGGGCCACAAAGCTGGTGAGGGGTCTGGAGCACAAGTCTTATGGGGAGTGGCTGAGGGAGCTGGGATTGTTCAGTTTGGAGGAGGCTCAGGGGAGACCTTATTGCTCTCTGCTGGTGATTTGATCACCAGTATATGCTCTCCCACTATCCTGAGGATGGATTTTAAACTGGATGGTGAACTGCTAGCTGAAAAGTTTATCTGTTGACAGCCTTACCTAGAATGTCTCTCAAAGGAAGCATCATTATGACTGATTAGCTTAAAAAGAGAACAGCTTAAGAAAAACATGCTTTGAAATGTTTTCAAGGCTCCTTATGCAGTTGCTTTCTCATATAACACTCACAATGTCATTTCAGTAAGCATTTACAGCTGCTTAAGGCTTAGAGTTTATTATATTATCAAAAATTCAATTCTACCTGAACACGATGCAGAGAAGCCACTGGCTCTTACACAAGATCTCAGCATACTCATAGAAAAGGGAAGACTCAGACCTTGAAGAGCTGATCTTTGCTCTTGCTGTTTAATTTTGCAGCATTGTTTTCATACTGATCATATGAGTACAAATTTCTTGAAACTCAAATGAATTTCCATAGCAGAGATCTGCACTATTTGTAGGGGCAGTGGAAGGCTCTGGGAACATCAAACATGTCAGCAAGCACCCAGTGCATGCCATGAAGCTGTGTGACATGGACTTCAAACACTGACAACCAGTGCTTGCTTCACTTGGTAATTAACCAAACCCACATCCCCCTCGAGGTGCCTTAGCTGCTTGTGCTAGAGAGGAAGATAAAAAGGAAGAGCAGTCAGACTGACATATTTCTGTTGCATTCCTCACACTGAGGTTGTTTGTGTACATCACTTTTTGTTTTGACTGCGCTTTTGCTGTACACACCTCATATTTTTATCCTAACAAAGTATTGCTACTTTTGCTTAAGTTTCCTGCTTCTACAGAATGGCCCTTCTGTTTCTTGTCAGCAGATGAGCTTGCTTCTTCCTCCCACCCCAGCTCTTAGTTTTTAACTTGCACTCTGTTCAAGCAGCTGCACTTTGGGCTAACTACATGCTACTACCTGACAGTTACCTGAAAATTACTTATCCTATGCTTTTTTGTCTCCAAAACATGATTTCATTTTGTTTCGTTTTGTTTTTTTCAGGAAGTGAAAAACAATGACAAGTAATGGTAATATATTTTGAAGCAGTTGGGGCTGAGCCAATTGATTACAGGCCTTTTTTATGCTACTTATTTGCTTTCTGTATGGATGGCACCTTGGCCAGTAGCACCTGTGTTCCTATTTCCAACTCAATACTGCATTCCACTGACAAGCTGTGAATGGGGGGAAAAGCTTTTGCATAGCCCATCACCACAGCTACAAAGAGGAAAAGAGACCAATAGAAGCCAAGAGAAGTGAAATGTTTCCACCCAAGAAGCAAATCACATTATAAAGCCTCAACAATCAACTTAGCTATGCATTTATCTTTATCCAGACCTGAAAAAAATCTGAGTTCTATTAATAGATAACATGGCAGTTTTCTACATTCATTAACAACCTGCAAGCCTATCTCTACAGGACTGTATAGATAGATGCTAAAGAAAAGGCACACTGCAAAGGAGCCATGAAGGAGAGATCTGATCTTTGCCCTGCTAGCACCCACAGTGCTCCACAATCAGGGGCTATCAGCAGCTTGCAGGTTTCAACCTGAAGGTTTCCAGGTGATAACCACACAATCTACCAAACACACATGCCATGTAATTAAACATTAATGGATAACCTAACACCTCCTACCCAGCAGAGTCCAAAACCTATTAAAGCTTGTCTCTTACAAAGTAGGGCCAGAACACATTTTACATGCAAATCTACAGCGCAGTCCTCCAGACCAGAACCTTGATTCTTCTTTATGAAATTTCTTTCAATTCTGTATCAACGCTGCTGTAGGCTGTGCCTCAGTGACGCACAGTATCCTCTGCCCTTGGACATCCCAAACAGTGTAAGGTGCTTGCACAATTAACTGCAAATGCTCCTAACATCATCCCTGTAATTTGAGGTAAAGTATTCAGTATGAGGATGCAGTAATTAACAGGCACATATGAAAAGTTCAGCATTGTAAGTATAACAATTAGAACCTAAAATAACGTCTTATGTACTAAGAGTATTCTAAATGCCAACTCTAGAACTTCCAGTCCAGTCGAATTCTCAAGGAATTGGGTTGAAATTTGAAATTACTTTTGTAAGTGGCTTATTGAAATCTAATAAAATGAATAGAAACTTTAAGCACATTACAAACACAGGAGTGGAGGTTAAAGGTGGTGTGCAAAGAAGGGGTAAGTGGCTCTAAGCCATGACTAAACTACTTTGACTTGATCAGCTGTTTTAAATAAGCATTAAGAGCATCTTCTAATATATTTTAATTAAAAGCATTACTGCTTGCATCAAGAAAGCATAATGCATGTCTTCTTGGGTGACCTGCATATGGATTAGCCTAATCTGAAGGGTTGCCATCACTTCACAAAGACAGGCTGGGACTGGTTCTTATAAGGTACTTTCCTTTACATACTGCTGGGATATCAGGAGCACGTGCACTGCATTGCATGGGGTGTGTAAGTACGTAAGGGCAGCAGCCCAGCTCCAAGGAAGATCTTACCAGCATTGCATAGTAGTGTAGAAACTTTGAGTATTTATATATAAACTGAGATTCAAATGCTGTGGAGTTTACGTAAATAATTTTCAAATGGAAAACCACCGACAACCAGTCTGCAACATTCAGCCTTTTGGTGCTTTCCAGCTAAACAGTTCATGTCAAAGCAAAACCTTTTAACTTGCATAATCCCAGCATGAAATACAGCTGTGTATATCAACAGTATAAATACCACTTCAGCACTTAGGGCTCTGCAGCTCTTTTCTGTGGGCCTTGCTTCAGGCAGATGTTTGACATCTCAACAGCAAGCAGCTCTTGGAGGAGGAACATAGGAAGCTCCAGGACTCATTAGCAAAGTTTCATAGCCGCTCATGAGAGGGTGTCTGCCAGATATGAAGTGCTGCCATAGAGAATTGTTGGCTGTGCTCACAGGTACATGTGGAGAATACAATGATAGCCAAGTTAAATTTAGACTGCAGCTGGTAGCAGACTACCTTGTTTAGCCACAAGAGCACAAAGCTCTGCATGAGAGAACTTGCCGAGCAGACCTGTGGGTTAGACATGTATTAGCACAGACCTTGTGCTATCTTAAAATATACCTCCTCAGTTTTTCCAATGTGCCATGTGGGAAGAATCTGCCTCACAATAACTGAGGTAAGTGGAATTGTATGCATACCTCCCACACAGCCCGAACATTTAGAGAACATCCCACCATACTCTCTTCTACCTATATATATCATATATATCACTTCACTGAGTCACTATTTCAGGGCTTTACTTTCCGGGGCTGCGCTAGGCCAATCTGTTTTGTTGCTAACAGAACATACACCACAGAAAAGCTATTAAAAAATTCACCCTTTTAAAACTACTCTATCCACAAGAGGAGAATGGGGAAAAACTCCTCAGACTCCACTCCACTGTACCCTTCCAAAGCTGGGGTTTTGTAACTGCATGCTAAGCGCACCGGAGGTGGGAGGTGCCCACCCTTCCTCCAGCAGCTCTCTGGGTACTGCAGCTTGTCTCCCCCCTGCTTCAAAGAAACACTCACTGAAACAGGGCTGTACATCCCTGCAGCGACCGAGAGGAGAGGAGCGGCTCAGTGGTGGTATCAAGAGGAGCCCTCACCAGAACGGCAGCTTTGAAACACACCACAGGCAGTGCAAAGCGTGCTGTAATACAACAGCAGTGCCCCACTCATGGGAAAATGGCTTCATGTCACCATGGCAGATGAGTGGAATGATGGCCTCCCATTCGCTGTCGCTCACACACCTGTCAAAAGGCCTTCCTTCAGACATACATTTAAACTGCAGATGGCAAAGCGTACTTTTTGTTTTTTCTATGTGAATTTAATGAATTCATATAGCAAACTAACCACAGCCTGCAAAGATAGTTTTCATCCATGTGCAACATTCAGCTTAATATTACAATCCTGGATTCTCATTTTTGGTAGCATGTATGCTGCCAGCACACATCTGGCATATAAACTCCAGATGAACATTCACAGATGGCATAAAATACCTAAGCAAATGGTTTGCCCACATTCAGATGTGGATGAAATGGCTCAGAATGCATTTCTGGCAAAGTTTTGCAAATATGCAAGGCTCAACATGGAATCTACCTGCAAATAACCTTCAGGCTAATGCCTTTACCCAATGTTTTTTTAAAAAAAAAACCACTTTGAACAGCAGTCAATCATCACCTGGATTAAATTCATATGACTTTAAATTTTATATGGTTTCTAGACACTAAATTTCTAAAGCCAATCATCTGAGGAAAAGTGTTCAAACTTGCATACACTTTTCCTTGCCTTTGCACATCCATTTACCTCAACCACACAGAAAAGGGCAAACTGTTCAGATGACCAAAGATGTTCCTGCAGTTTACTGCTGTACAGATCTTACAATGCAGTGCAGTTTCGAATGATGTGTCTCAAGTGTTTAACCACATTTGAAACGGAGGCAACTATAATATGTAAACACTAATTAAATATTTTCACCTGTGCTAACATGTGAAACAGATGAGAAAAGCTGAAAGTATATATGGCTAAAAATAAATGTAAACAGCAGTACCTTTATCAAAGAATGATGCTTTGAGTTTACTCTTCACCATCTGCTTCTTCAGTTCCTTCATCTTTTACAAGGTTAAATCATTTTATTCTAAACAAATTCTAACTAAATAAACTCTCTATTATACACTATCATCATTAAAAAAAAATGCAGTTAAAAAATACAGAAAGAAATCCAGTGGGAGAGCTATGCCTCAGGTTCTAAGATTCAGTCCTTAATGAAAAAGCTTTACTCAAAGGGTGGCTCATTCTTTGGGATAAATGGCAGAAGTCCCATCTGGTTGCCATACTGCAGCAATTTGGCAGAAGGGATAACGGATGTCAGGACTCCAAACTGCTCCCACACTCTTTTCCCTGTCTCTACAGGGAGCTGCACAGAGCCATCGCTGAACTGTTAATGGGTGCAAGATGTGCATTCCTGCAATACTGAAGGCTGTGAGCATGTGCAGGAAATGAGGGGTGGCAAGGCTTTTACAACTAGAGGAACTGCTTAAAATTCTGTTAATATTCAACTAATGTGGATTTTCCTCCCTTCCCTCTCTGGTAAAGCATCTGTCTTCCTTTTCAACCTCTCAATGCAGCCTTGAAACAGCTTGAAGCTGGCAGTGGTCTAACAGAGCGCATGGAGTGAGATGCAGTTGTTCCCTGGACCCTGGGGAAAGTGCCAGTCAGACGTGGTGCAAACCAAGCTAAATCACAACTCGAAATCAAGCAGCCTGATTGCACAGAAGCAGACAATGTGTGTGTGAGCTGAGACAAACCTGTGGGTCTCACACAACTGTGTTGTACAAGACATGGAAATCACTTGAGTGCATACTTCATGCAAATGAGAACTGCGCCAAACAAACCTAGAACTAATAATGCTGAGGAGATCTAACAAGGTATTGACAACTTCATCTCAGAGTGGGGAAGATCCTTCTGGAACTGTTGATAGAATAGCCTTAATTCAGCTTTTATTTATCTTTCAGGAAGAACAACTCCAAAATGAGCATATCCCAGGTCCTAACGAGTTCACCTGTGAAGCCTTTCTCTCCTACTATGAGAGATTTGATTTAGTTCTCTGGGTATTGCACAACCAGTAAGGATTACACACATGAACACGGGGATTTTGTTGTTGTTGTTGTTATTAATCTAGTTTATTCCCATCAAGCAAATCAGAAATTATGATGAGATAGGACAAACTATACCTTTATCCTTTTACTATGCCAAACACTGTCAGAACCAATTTAAGATGTGTTTGGTTCAGCATCTCAGAAGCATGGCTGCTTCTCTCTGGTGAGTGGAATGCAAGAACAAACAGAGCAGTGTGGAATACAGCAACAGGCTACAGTCAGACCACTCCCAGTGCTATAACAAGGAGCATGGGTTTTCTCAATTTCCCCCCCACTTCAATCCAGCTGTGATGTTGCCACTATTACAGCAGGAAAATAAACCTTAAATCTTTCTATAAATGACAGCATTGTTAACTAGGCATATGATATCATCCTGTTCTTAAGTGTGCCTCACATGGAAAACCAGGAACTAAATTGTTAAAAAAAAATTAACAGTTCTTGTCCATTCTCACACTTTCTGACCACAGCGTGCTGTGTAACTTCAGCTACACTGTGTTCTCAGCAACCAGATGGCAGTACAGAATCCTGCAGGGTTTCACTCCATTTCAGTAAGGGAAATTGCATTTTTATTCCATGAACTTCTTTGGCTCCAGTTCAGACCGTTCTGGCCCTTATATGCTTTCCATTGTAGAGTACTTTGCGCGACCTCCCTGAAAACCAACAGTGCATCAGTGAGCGCCGTGTGTGGGGAGGGGCTCTACGCCTGTGGTTCAGCAGTGCCATTGCTGTGAGTAGCTGCAAGTCAGGCTGTTCTGGGGATCCCCCTATTGAACTGCACAAAACCACACAACCAGGAAGCAGCTCCATGCTGCACTGCACAAACACAGAATCACAGAATCACAGAATCACAGAATGACCCGGGTTGGAAGGGACCTCAAGGATCATGTAGTTCCAACCCCCCTGCCTAGCAGGGCCACCAAACATACACCTTTACTAGATCAGGTTGCCCAGAGCCCTGTCCAACCTGGTCTTGAACACCTCCAAGGACGGGGCATCCACAACCTCCCTGGGCAGCCTATTCCAGGACCTAACCACTCTCCTAGTAAAGAACTTCCCCCTAACATCCAACCTAAATCTTCCCTCTTTTAACTTAAAACCATTTCCCCTAGTCCTGCTATTATCAGCCCTTTCGAAGAGTTTACTCCCCTCCTGGGAGTAAGTTCCCTTCAGGTATTGAAAGGCTGCAATGAGGTCACCCCGCAGCCTTCTCTTCTCCAGGCTGAACAAACCCAACTCCCTCAGCCTGTCCTCGTAGGGGAGGTGCTCCAGCCAGGTTCATTTGATATCATCTCTGGACTGAGGCTGAAAACATCAGCAGAGAACATGCTGGGACCCAGGGCAGCTCCACAACGGAATTTTAGCCTGCCAAGCAGCCTACTGCCCTTCGCCACAAGTAATTCACTCTGCAGGTACAACCCAAAAGTCACCAACGCTTCATATTAGAACTTGATGTTAGAACCAGAAATACCAGCTTATTCACCTAGCTTTGTTTGAGTGAACAGAAATTAGTTTTGGAAGACATCCCATTACTTGTACAAAGACCAAGGATTTGTGTGTGCAGAAGGTAAAACGAACATTCATCCCCTGAGACATCAGACAACTGCGCAACCTACTTGTTCAACCATATTATTAGAAGATGATTATGAGGCCAACACTTTGACAGCTAAGAAATTACTCTCAAATCAGCGTGGACTTATCTTTTCAGTCTGTCTTGAGCTGTCTAAAATCTTACTAAATGATTGGATATGTTTTACATCTATGCACCCTAACATTTTGTAACATCTGCATCACATTTAACATGAACTGTCTATGTTCTTCAGACTTGAGGAACAATTAGTGTGCAGAAAAAGCCAGACAGTCCTGTCCCCCAGCTAGCTAAGATGGGACAAAGATCTCAGCAGCTCCAGAAAAGATGTTCTCTGTCCAGGAATATCACATACATATCACATTCCTTTGAAAGCAGCACACAACCCAGTTTCCCCTTCAGCAGCTACAAACCTATTTCATAAGTAATCAAGTTTCTCTTCGGTCTTTTCTCTATATGTTCCTCACAGAGAAGCAGACTCTCTGGTACTCTTCTTGCAAGACAGTAGCAAAAATTGACCAATTAATCCCAGTGGCTGCTTTCTACTGCTGTAAAATACCCCCAGTGCAGAGATGCAGTCAGGTTCCCCAGAAGTCAGGAGCATCCATGTTCAGGTAAATTCCTCATAATCCTCCAATGCCACATCCTGGCTCGCCAGAGCTCCGCTTATAAACCTCAGCCAACAGAAAACCTCATAAATGCTGTCCACTTCTGGACAGGAGGCTAACAGCACTGTGCTTAAGTGGTGTTGGTTCATTCATCACTGCCCCAAGCATGAAATAAAGAAGCATTATGAGAAGATAGTCCCTCCATACATCAGGTCACTTCCACTGCTGTGCCACTCCTGAAAAAGAGCATTTAGTATCTTTCTCCTAGAGAATTATTTTAACACTGAAGAAACCCTCCAAGAAGTACAGCACAAAATAACATGCAGAAAAGGTGCACCAATGGGATGCTCTGGAAGAGAGCTCTACCCAGCACTACAGTCTTGGAGGGGTAATGAGCAGAGATGGAACATAACGGTCCTTTCCAGCTTTTAGGAAAGCATTCAAGCAGCAGACAAGCAGGAAGGGAAGGAGCTCATTTGGAGAAGCTCACATTTAGGCTAGCTGTGAAAAGTACATAGAGAGCAGTATGTTTCTAATAGGAATGCAGTAGGATGGCTAAAACAACACAGAAAAAAAAATTGGGATTCTTCAAGTATCCTGCAGGTCAGACCATCCTCAAGGCAGCTGGACGTTCTCCTCTCCCTGCACACATGGAAGTTGTGCCTACTGAGATTTCTGGGAGCCTGACCATACCGAAGCATACTTACTATATTTACACATCCATATACCATCAAAAAAGGAAGGTATTTTATACAAAGTTTTCCAGCATTCCCAGTAAATTTACAGATACAAGTTATCCAAAGCACATTTGGAACAATCCTAATTGAAGTGTACGATCCTAATCCAGTTTGGCATCTGAGGTTTTGGTCTCTAGATAAACAGAATGCACCGTTGAACTCCACTTTTTCTTTCCCACTCCTGAACATCTGTGCTGATTCTGGGCTTTCATTACCTTATCAATACCATCTCCTACATGTGTAGAAATTCCATGAAATGACTTTTATTAATCCTGTACAAATAAACAAAGAAAGCAGCCTGAAAGAGGCGAGCAACTTGTCTGATGCTGTCTACCTACAAACAGAAAGGCTAAAAGAACCTTTATACTATGATTCTTATCCAGTCAATGTAACATGCTAAGAACAGGAGGATCACATCAGCAATGAAAGCCAGGCAGATCTATATAGTTCATTTTTTACGGTAAAAAAAATGAGCGTGTAGAAAATACAGAGAAAAGGAGGAAACAAGGTGAAGTAAAATGAAAAATAAGCTCCAAAGAATGCATCATTTTCCTAAATAGTTTCATATTTGTTCCATAAAAACAACACTCTGCTACCTTAGGATTTGCTTTATTCTGAGTGTTGTTGTACTACCTTATCACCAAGAGTATTTATGTCTCTTATGAAATATTTAGAGAAAATTATATTGCTGCAAGCTATAACTGGAGGCTATAAAACTTCCTAATGTAACAAGGAATACCGAGTTGTCTCAATAATTGTAACTTCAATTAGCATGCTAATACAGTTAACAGTAAGCCCAAAACTTGCTCAGATTAAGAAACTGTAAACAAGCTTCAGCTCTGTTCTCAGAGCTGCTGCAAGACAACCTGAAGGTCATGCAACAGGGAAGAGCTACGTGACCACACAGCATCTCCCATCTCAGCGCCACCACTGCTCAAAGCCCTGCTATGAAAAGGCTGTACTAAAGGATAACTCACTTTCTTTGTCTCAAGAGACCACATCATTTACTAATTTTTGAAGTAGAACTCCTAGAAATATCCTACAACTTTGTTTTCATGAAGAAAAAAAAAGCATAGTTCAGAATTAGCACTCTTCTCAGAAGGGCTTAGTGTCAGTGCTGAAGACACAAATTTTGGGTTGTTTGTTTGTTGAGATGTTTCTGTTCTCACTTTTAATATCCGAAAGCTAATGGAGTCCAAGTGGATAAGACTCTTACAAATAACTGCCATTGGATGGCTTGGGTTGGAAGAAACCTTTGAAGATCGTCTCATCCAGCCCCTCAGCACAAGGACATCTTTCACTAGATCAGGTTCACTATCCATGTCAACTGCAAAAGCCTTTATGTTCAACTGATAGCTAAAACATCGGAAGGTAAACCCTTCACCTATACTAGAGGCATAGGCATTCTGATAACACAAGTCTGTAAGTGTTTCTATCTTTAAGCATAACCTGATATGAAGTTCATGTCTAATTCAAAATACACATAATGCTCAAAAATAAAACCTGAAATCAAGAACTGATGCGTTTTCAGCCTTTAGCACAATAATTTAAGACAGACCAGACTTATTCTAGTAAACTTCAGATTTGTAGCCCACTTTCTCTTCCATGAAATGGGAACAACCCCATAGAAACAAAAAAATGCACCTGTACAGTTATTTCTCTAAGTGCTTCACATATGGCATCATAGAAAAGTTATAAAGAAACCCCTGTTTGGATCAAGTTGAAAGGACATCAAGTCAGGAAGCCACACATTGAATGCAGTGACAGCAGAATTCTAAATGTACGTCCAACTTGGTGCACAATATTCGGGGGTGGGGAGGGGGAATGAAAGCCCCAGAAAGGTTGGAGCTTTCACTTCACCTTTTTGCTGCAGAATAACATTCTAGTCATCAGACAAAGTTGTCACACTAAAAAAGAAAGTCACACTTCAGATTTCCTTTGTCTTCTCCCATCACATCAGTTACATCCATCCTAAAAGAGCCTGTAACAACCTGCCAGCTTCCTTTACAGAAGAGAAAGCCAATTTTTTTATACTCTGCTATTTAAACTAGAATTGTTAAATGAACCAGCATACGAAATTTGACTTCTGCACAAGCCTGTACTAAACGCCCTTTGGGTTTCCATTCCCAGATATTACTCAAAATACAGTGCAGGGCAATGTAATTACACTCTCCAGTAAAAAAGCCCAGGAGGTGGTGAGACGTGCCCTCATACAATCAGCCACGCATGCTGAAAGGCATGATGTCTGATCGCTTTAAGAGTCATTTCTGTCTCTGGATAGCCTCTGCCTGAACAAATACAGGGACACTGATCTTGTGTAATTGTTTGCACAGGTACGGCATCAAATGCAAGTACAGATACTAAATGGTTCCCTTAGCAACAGAGCCTATCAGCGTTCTTGGAGTATGAAGAGGTGATGGTTGGTTTTTTTTCCCCATATAGAAAAGTTCCTTCTACTTAAAAGCATCAGACAGAAGATTGTTTTCAAATTCCTGCACCGCACAGTGCTCTTTTCATCACAAGCTGCATATTTAGACAGTGAAGGTATGGTTTGAGTACTCAGCCTGATAGCTGAAGCAGCAGCTCTCAGATGCAGGTTAGCAGAGCCTTGCTGAGGCATCCTGCCTGTTTGTGAGGATGTCTTGGGCACTCTATCCTTGACAGCACAGCCACACACATCCCTGCTGGGACCCAGCTAAGTGGGTACTGAACAGGAAAACAAGGGCAGGAGAGGCTGGCTGGGAGACAGAGGTAATATCTCACACTGACTTTGTTGTCAGAACAAATATCAAACTGCACCTTAATCAGCACTGCCTAGGGACTACCTGCCTTGCATCAGATTGAAAGCCCTGAATTTGCGGCAAGCAGAAATGTAGGTATTAAAATCAAGACAGCAGATATCCTTTCAGCATTCCAATCTGTGGAAGCCTACATGGCCTCATCCTGGATGGTACTTCACAGGTGTCACTCAACTTTAAATTCTGAGAACACTCCCTCCTCATTTAGGGATTGAATAGCTCTCATTAGCAGGCCAGTGTAGTGGCTTATGATTATACCTCTTTATTTCTTCAACTTGATTGTAATTGTGGCTTTTTGTTTTTAAATGCACAACAGCTGAGCACATGGACACATCCTTTAAGCAGCTGGCTTAATGCTGCTTTCACCTCCATGTTGCTCTTTCAGAGCATCTCCTTTTGTAACTGATGGAAACATACCACAACGCTGTTCTGAACATGAAGCTTGCTGCCTAATGTTGCATTCCTAAGTAGAAACTATTGGTGATAAAGACAGATTCTTAACTACTGCTGAATGCTAAGCCTCACGCTGAGTGAAAATGTTTATAGTGCACCCATCAGCATGGATGGTTTGGGCACATTTTACTTACAGAACACTTCAAACTCAAGCCACATCTGCAATACTCACCACTTCCATGTGAGCTGACCCTTCTGCCCAGGTCAGGCACACAAAGCTGGGTGCATGCCGGCTCACTGCACAGCAGGGACACATCACTGCCTTACCTACAGATGGACTTACATGCTCCCTTTCTGACATACAAAGAATAATTACATGATTATGATGATACAGCATTATATGTGAGGAAAGGAAACAGCATTCTTCAAGACAGGCAACCAAGGAACCTGTCCTCTGAAAAATACATTCTCCTCCTTTTCAATAGTTTTGCTGCTGATGAGAGCAGAGAGGTTTTGTGAGCTCTTCATTGCCTAGAATCCAAAATACAGCTGGCAGGTCTAATTTCAGTCCTACTGGCCCTGACAGCGCCCTACTGAACCAGTCAGTTCTCATGCCAAGAAAACCAATGTGGCAAGGGCTTTTGCTAGAAGGTGATATGAGCTTGAATTTGGAATTAGGAAGGAGATAAAATAGAAAAATATTTAAGATGCCAGAGCTAATCCTGATGATGTTTAGTATGTAGTGAACAATCTTCCACTTGCCCTCCTGAAGTCACACCAAGACAGAACAAAAGGCAGTTGCAGTCTATTAAACGCATGGATGGTATTTTGCAGCTGAATCATGACCATGACAAATGCCAGCAGGGGTTGATCCACCAAGCTGCTTTTGGTGACCACAAAATGGACAGTCAATAGCAAACAATCATCCTGCACTGCTACATCAAGGTTTCAAGCAGTTCCTAGTATTTCCCAGTCAATAGGACCAAGGGGTTTAGACATGCAGATCCAGTAAGCACTACAGTTCACATCTACACAGTGAACTTCCAGAGTAGTTAGCTGTTCCCCACCCCTTTATGTCTGAAGCACTCAGAGGCATTACCATGTTACATATAAAACCTGTACTTAATTATTCTGGAATGCTATATTCTGTCATTAAAAGTCTTGATATTACATTAGACTTAGGAAGACTCAGTCAGCTTTAGAGGATATTGGCTGCTGTGCTGCTATAATTTATATATACATAGAGTTCGTCCTAACCAAGTATTTCCAGAACTACTGAAACATCACCATTAAAAACTGACTTTGTGTACAGCGTCTACGGGGTGCAAACAGGATTCAAAATTAAAGATGAATTCTGGAGCACAAATCTTTTGAGGAGCAGATGAGGAAACTGGGATGGTTCAGTCTGGAGAAGGCCCAGGGGAGACCACACAGCTCTCTACAACTGCTTGACAGGAGGCTGAGGCGAGTTGGGGGTCACCTCCTCTCCCATGTAACAAGCAGTAAGACAGGAGGGAATGGCCTCAGGTTGTGCCATAGGAGATTCAGGTTGGATATTAGGAAATATTCCTTCTCCAAGTGAGTGGACAAGTGCTGGCAGAGGCCACTCAGAAAAGTGGGAATCACCACCTCTGGAGGTGTTCAAGAAACCTTTATATGTTGTGCTAAGGGACACGGTTTAGTGGGGAAATATTGCTGTATCATGTATAAGGCTGGTTTATTACATTTCCACTGAAGTTAAACTAGAATAATGTAGATAAATGTATCCACTCACCACCTGTTAGTATGTATGTAGAACTAATGTTATTATAAAACACTAACTACTTGTTTTCCATTTTATTGTAGTCTAATCCAAAATATCAGATTTAACGATAGTATTTTTCTTGATAAAAAATAATACTAAGAAAGATATTGGTTTCTGCAAGGGCATGCAGCTAAATAAAATTACATATGAAATGCTGGCTTTCTTTGCATGCATTGATTTTATTAGACCTCTTGGCTTTAAGAAAAATGCATGGGTTGGAATTAAGTTTGCTTCACTTACAGCAAAATTGATTTCAGAAAGGTATTGAGTTGTGGTTTTTTATGCTCTGACTTCCAGATGAACTTGTTAGTTAGTCCAAACTTTTAAAGAAAGTGCAAATCCCCACGCTGGCCCTGACAGGAGCAGGACAAAATGCAGCTCACCAGCAAAGCACTGTAAATAGCATGAAGCCAATACAGACTGCAAGACTCAAATAAGAACCAGAAACAGTGAAGCCCTATTTCCTTCAGATCTCAGCACAGGTCTACATTTTTTCCCATTGGCCAAATCCATTGGTTCCAGAGTTATTGATGAGTACTTTGGACAAAGCAAACCTTGTCTTATTTGGAAAACAAGCACTGAACAAATGATTCCAGGGCTTTTCTTAGTTTACTTCTAAATGAAGCTAAATACTTGTATGCGTGCACCTCAAATGAGAAGCTACAGGTCTAGTCCACTGAATGTTCCTGAATCTTCTATGTTTTAAATGTTCCTCCACACAGCCTTCTGTATTGACACCATTGCACATATTCCCTTTCAGCTCAGATTTAACCAATTCCATAATTTTTTAGTACTAATAGAAATCTAAATTCAAATCTGGTTACAGTCGTTCAACTGAACATACACAAAAACAAAAGACAAACCACTCCAATTTCTACCTGCCATTGTAACCTTCAGTAATGAGATCTGCAACCCAGAGAAACTACTTTTCTGTTTATATAATGCATGGTTCCTGTTCTACATAAAATTCTAAGTCAAAATTAAATTGATAAACCTGTGATAATAACTGAAGGAATTCCATCACAAATGGAGATTTAATCATTAAATACAATTTGTATTGTCCAGTGAAAATATTTTTCCATATTTTACTGCTGAAAATCTACAGATACAAACAAGGCTTGCCCACATGCACAATACATATTTCACCTTCAGACTAATGCTAACTGCAGTGTATCCCTAACAATTACATCCATCACAGGAGAAGCCCAGTATTTAGTTCTCTGGGCATCTCCAAGGGCTGAATTTCAGTTGAGATACAGAAGTAGAAACAACATGCTTCCCTGATCAACATTAAAGTAACATTTGTTTAGGTTGGAGAGAAGGCCCTGGGGAGACCTCATTTCAGCCTTCCAATATTTGAAGGGAACGTATAAATAGGAGGGGTTTGACCATTTACGAGGGTGGACAGTGACAGGAATGGTTTTAAACTGAGACAGGGGAGGTTTAGGTTAGATGTTAGGAAAAAGTTGTCCACACAGATGCACTGAACAGGCTGCCCAAGGAGGCTGTGGATGCCCCATCCCTCCAGGCATCCGAGGCCAGGCTGGATGTGGCTCTGGGCAGCCTGGGCTGCTGGTTGGTGACCTGCACACAGCAGGGGGTTGGAACTGGATGAGCACTGTGGGCCTTTGCAACCCAGGCCATTCTGTGATTCTCCATGGATTTGCAGCCTCTGCATATCGCCTGAGCTGATAGAACTTACAGAGATAGGATATCCATTCTGCATACTTTCAAATAACCTCAAATCCTGTGTCTGTGGTGGGACTCGGTCACACTAACTTCATGACACCTTGCCCCAGAGAGCTCACAAGCTTAAGGTTCATCTTCTGTGAGGTGCCTCTTCAGCAGTTATTTCCCTACATTGCTTTTACAATGAAACTCAAAACCAGTTTAGCACATTGATTTTAATCTCTCCTGTTTAGCAAGGCAAAGACAGAACAGGCATGAAACCAGTTATATTTCTCAAAATATTTTACTTCCTATCTATCTACAGTGAAAAACAATCGCTTCATTCAGTGAACTACATTACAACTGTAAGCAGTATGCATTGAGTTCCAACCATCATATTTATATGGAAATGAGGCTTCCTTTCAAAGAAGCGTGTTTCCAGAAACTCCAGTTGCCGTCCACTGAACCCACACATTTCCCTCAAAATCAATGCATTTAAATTTGAGATAACATTTTTGGCTCGTGCCTTTCTTCACAAGTTGTTTGACTGAGGCAGGCTCTGTTTATTGGTTACAGACTGACCTTTCCCTGAAAACAAATTGAGGCAAATGTAATATTCCTCAGTTTAACACTGGACAATATCCTATAACAAGAAAATCTGGGGCTTAGCACAGCCAATTAATTTTAACCCCTTGAAAACTTCAGCACAAAAGCAACACCAAAAAGGCAGTCAAGCAAGCAACCTAAAAAAAAGATTCCAAAAGCCTCTCAGGCTTTTCAAAGTAAATTAAGTTTCCCATTTATGCAAAAGAGAAAATTCAGACCTGCAAGATGAATGCAAAATTCAGTCGTCCCCCAAAATTAAACACGTTCTTTGAAACAATCAAAGTGTGCTTGACACAAGACTAGTGGTAGCAAGAAGTAGCTTTAGAGTAGAACTTCTGTCATTGCAAATGTTCAGGGCCTGATATA
Source organism: Perdix hodgsoniae (assembly GCA_035772895.1). NCBI lineage: Eukaryota > Metazoa > Chordata > Aves > Galliformes > Phasianidae > Perdix > Perdix hodgsoniae. The sequence continues at coordinate 1,558,346 of JAPSGF010000065.1, forward strand.
AAACAGAACCTCTGCTACTGAACTTTGCAGGGGCTTTGGCACAGAGCTTAGGGTGCTGGGAGCCTGTGGGTGTCTTGGAAAGACCACAAGACTACTTGTTGTATTGATCCTATGGCAACACCGCAAGTTGCTCTTTCACACTGAGATACTTGGTAATGCATAATGACATAGGCTGAGCAACAGCCCTGCCTTAAGTCTCTGCAGAAGAAAAAAGTTCAGCTAGCTTCCAGCCCTGAGGAGACAGATCAAAATAACATGTGAGACAAGGGAGACCAGTCCCTTGTCTACATTCAGAGCAGAGTCATCTCCTTCACTCCAGTGTGCCCCTAGATAACAGATACTAGGCTCTGGGAATGGAAAAAACCTGTTTAAGAACTGGAAGACACTGGTTATAAAAGGGAGCCTATAAACAGGAGGGGAGACCAACTTCTTACATGGTCGGTTAGCAATAGGACAAAGGGAAACTGGATTTAAACTAAGAGAGAGGAGATTAAGCTCAGATATAAGGAGGAAATTCTTTACTCAGAAGGTGGTAGGACCCTAGCACTGCTGCCCAGGGAAGTGTGGGTCCCCATCCCTAGAGGTGTTCAAGACCAGGCTGGATGGAGCCATGGACAGCCTGAGCTGGTGGGAGGAGTCCCTGCCCATGGCAAGGTTTGGGGATGGGCTTTAAGGACCCTTCCAACCCAAAACACTCCATGATTCACACTGATCTATACATGTACATTTCTACAATGGCAGGAAGTAGGCTGCTATCTGTTTATTCCTTAAGAAAATACCAGTACGCTGTTTATCACTCTTAACTGATGCAATCTTACAGCTATTTCTAAGGCAAAGATGTAAAACAGAGTAAAGGCCTATACAGAATTACTACATAATTGTTCTTACCATGGTTTACCAAGTTGTTTCACAGCTGTTCAACACAAAAGGAATCACACAAACTGAACAGAAACACAGTTGGACATCTACACCAACAGATCTGAGTGTCACACAGGTGGAAAAAGCAGTGTTCTGATATCAACCAGGTACTAACTGCAGAAGTAGAGGGTTTCAAGAAGTATTCCTGAGCATATCGAAGCCGTCCTTGGTAGGAAAAAAACTGCTCAGTGTTTCAGTGAGATGGGAATGAAAACTACTGCCGTTTCAGTCACCAGCTTTTGGGTACTTAGTTGTGGTCCACAGGGAGTACTTCAACATTTACTACAGACAAACACCAAAAGAATGCTCATTTAAGAGCATTTTGCTATTCTAGAGGACTGTGTGGTACACTCTTGTAGCATTTAGATAGGAACACATTGTGACTGAATCTCACAAATCCAGGACTCCCTCCATCCATGTCACTCTTTTGTGACATCTAGGCTTGTCAGCCTTCTCTACATAGGTGTAGTCAGCATCCTCACTGTGGAGTTTTAAGACTCATTTTCTATGTTTCCACACACTAAAATTCAGACCAGATGGTTCCTTGTATATAACAGTTCCAGACAGCATATACAGTTGCATAACATTCATTTACTATAAAACATGCATATACCAAAGCCATTTTTGTAAGAAGTCTATAGATCAACTATGTAAGACCATTAGGATAGCTATTTATACTCAAAGCAGACTCCCCAGCAGCAGAGTAGATGCACTCAACACAGAGGTGGAAAAATCAAAGGGGAACAAGCAAGAAATTGAAGGAACCAGACAGAATCACAGACTTGACAGAGATGAGGGGCGGACTGTAAAGGCTTGTAATTAACAACCAGAATGTCCAGGGAAGGAAGAGGAAAAAAGCAGGGAAAGAAGTTACTATAGTTTTTCTTGTGATACTGTACAGAAGTCTTGTGAATGTATACAGGTCAGCTGCTAGCTGGAGTGTATGCTGCAGCAAGCACTCGAGTTTGGTCTTTTAAAACTACCCACAGCTTCTATGGAAGTAGTTTGTTCCCAAATACCTCAGAACCTGGATTAGAAGGAGGGCTGTATAAAGCCTAGTTGAAGCAAATTTGCATTTCTTAAGCACAGGGAGATCTCTTCTGTCAGTTCAGAGCCACTGGGCTGTGGGTTACCAGCAACACACACTTCAATAAACCTCTGTGTTGAAGTAAAACACGAATGTAGGATCAGATGGTGGGGGAAGGCAATACAGCTCTCACTTTTGTCATTTTCATCTGCTCTGTTTATTATGCTTCAGTAAGAGCACTTTTTGTGACACTGACTGGAGGAGACATTTCCAGACCGTAGCAGCAGGTCAGTGACCCATCACTACCCAGAATATAAATATTAACATTCAGCTAATTCTGCTCAGCAAGAAAGTGCCTTATCTTTTCAGAAGCAGAAAGCTTAACTACCAAAATAAAAATCCTTCAAGCTTCATTATTCTAATAATTGATGTTTCCTGATGGTAAACATGTTTAAAGCTTTAATCCTTTGAACTACTTTATCAGAGGGTGGAAGAATATGCATATGATGGTTGAAGTATCATATCTCTCCTAACTCATAGAGTAAAAGCAAGACATTTATCTTCAAAGTGGTCCAGACTTTTAAGAGAAAAACAAATCTTAGGTCTGTGGCAGAACACAGCTAGACGATCAGCTGTGGCTTTATAGGTGTCCTGCAGTACTTGACATACCCAGGAGCACAAGGGCTCACTCAGCCACACAGTCCATACCTGCACTGATTGCCTTGGATCCCATGCTTGAACACAAGCTGGCAACTAACAGAAGATCCCTCCTTCCAGCAAGGCATCATAACAACATTTCCCCATGTGGTTTCTTCAGTTAGTCACTTTGAAACCAAGGGCTTACAGGTCTGTTCTGCCAACATATCTTGCTGGAGCTTGAGCACTCCTTTGCTCAAATTAAAATCATTTAAACTCACAGAAAATCTGCTTTTCTGTTTGTTGGTTGCAACATCAGTAAAAGGTGGAGCCTCTTTGAAGAAACCAGCTGTTCTGCATCTGTAGGAGAGCATGGGCACAAACTTCTCAAGAGCATCCCCAAACCAAATTGTAGATCCCAAACATCTGAAATTCACTGAGTTTGGAGTCAGCAGATACTAATCAGAGACCCAGATAAAAAAATAAGCTATTAATTGATATCACTGATTTAATACAGCTAGCAAGCAAGTTGGAAATATGAAAGCCTGTCTCCTCTCAAAAATATTAAGAATAGACAAAATCAAAGTGGAGAAGCTTTCTCTTCCTGGCCTATAATTCACAATGACAGCAGAAACATGTTTAATCTGTGGGGTTTTGTTTTTGTTTGTGGTTTTGGTTTTATTTATTTTTAAAGAAATGTTCCATTTGACAAGTTGCTGTCGCTTAACACTTCAGAGACTCAAGTCATACACAGTAACTTCCTTGAATCAAGCTGTGTTTCAGCAGAGATGAACCATACACTAAAATCTGAGAGAATCTTAGCCCCGCTGTCAAGACATTCTAACAAGATCTTTTTTAAAAAAGCAATGTTATGAACACTTGAAATGTAATTATGTATATTACCCACATGCAACACAGAACATTAATTCTACTAAGCATTCCACAATCATTTCAAGTACCCAGGATAATGGCAGGATAAACTAAACCCAGATAAAGGAAAACATCAGTATAAAATCTTTGTAAATTAAGTCTAGTGTAGTCACCTTAGAAAAAAAAGCAGTCAGAAGAATACAGTGTGATACTTCTGCTGTAACATCTCCAGCACTGTCAGGTTGGAAAAAAGGTGAGGCACAGTTAATTCAAGATGCAAATAATTCAATTACATGGAATCATAGAACCTTGTGGTTGAAAGGGGTCCTTAAAGGGCATCTACTGCAGCTCCTCTGCAACGAACAAAGGCACCACAGCTCCATCAGGCGCTCAGAGCTCAGTCCAACCTGACCTTGAATGTCTCCAAGGACAGGGCTTCCACCACATCTCTAGGCAAACCGTAACAGTGCAACACCATTCTTATTGCAAAAGTCTTCCACGTATCCAATCTACACCTCCCCTCTTTTAGTCGAAACCATTTCCCCTTGTCCTACCCCAACAGACCTATCCAAAGAGTCTGCCCCCTCCAGCTCTGGTGCTTCTTCTTTGAAGTCCAATGGAAGAACAGATGTAATTAACAAGCACATGTATTACTGCCAGGTGGTAAAAATGATTAAAAAAACCTCTCTTTATTCTAAGCTGTGTAATGAACACCTAACTTCTTGAAGTCTTCACAACTGGTAAGCGTACTACGTAGCATGCAGCTATGCTGAGCCCTCATTCAGAAGAAACGGTTTACTTAGTAACAGTTGCATATACTACTCAATTAAATTAGGCAGAGAATAAAATATTCCCTTCATGCTTGAACAGAGAAAAGCTAGGTGTCCTAGGAGAAAACCTACTGCTACTTACTTAACCATGAAGTAGGACCAAGGGAGATACAAATCAGGAATGTGCAACATTACCCCAGAAAAAAAAAAAAAAGAAAGAAAAAAAAGAAAGAAAAAAAAAGGGGGATAAAATATTTAAGAAACCCTGATCCTTCTATAAACATTCAGAAACCACTACTTTCAGTGGGGAAAAATCATCTCCTAAATCACATACACCACTTCATTTCCCCCATTGGAGAATATTTTATAGAGGAGAAAGAAGCATGTCAGGAATTAAAACCTTGCACTGTCAAGTCTATCCTCACGCACCATTCAGCAGAATGGGGACAACATGCCTCCCATGGGCGGGGTTTGGTTTAACACTTGAGAATTTAAATCAAGAATTCGTGAGCCTCAAATATCCTTTTTTAAAACAGTCTGGTAGTAAATGATGTAACTTTGGCTCCAAGGCAACTCCTGAGAAGGGACTCAAGTTTCCACTGTGGTATATCAGCTTTGATAAGGATACCAGGGCTGAATAAAATTGACGTTCTGACCATGGTAGATCATAAATCAGAGGTTATCTGCTCTATAACAGTAACTGTCATGAAGTGGCATTGCTCTTCAGTCCTTTTGTGGGGGTGGAAAGCAGCGGTAGGGGATGGGGCGGGGTGAATTTGTTGTGTGGTATATTTTATTATTATTTTTTTTTTAAAGCAAACATATATTTCTCAAAGTTAAACTTCCAAGATGTTCGACCACTTTTGTTTCTACAACACCACATGCCAGAGTTGAAAATAAGCAGAAATCTGGCAGTATCCAACTGCAACAGCCAGAGTTCTGCTCCATGAACTTCAACCAAAAGGTCCATTCAGTGTCTTTATCTCCAATATTAGTCAGAGCAGACTGAGAAAGCATGCAGCTCTATACACATTCTCACACTTGAAATCTGAGACTCAGAGGCTTTCACGGATTACCTTAGATAGATTATTCTCATGTGGATTTAAGTAGCGACATCATAAAATGACTTTCTGTATCCATGCGGCAATTATAGGATCCACTGAATGCTTTGCCTACAGCCTTTATGTAAATCCAACCCATCCGTAACAACCAAATTCCCCCTGCTCATGTAAACAACCACTGACATTTCCAAAGCTTGACATCTTCCAATCAGAAACTTGTGATACCTAGTTGAGAGGTAAATCCCCATGTATAAGAGGAAGGCATACTCCTTTCTCATTCGTGGCTCAGTACTGTAAGTGTTCCACATGTCCCAGGCCTCAAACAGCAAAAACATTCTTCATTATTTTAAAGAAATAAAAGGAGTTTAAGATGCTGAATGCAGCAAGGGACTCAGAAATAACTAAGCAGCGTACACTATACCAATCAAGTAGCACGAACATGGTACCAGAATGCCAGCAGCTTCTCCACAGAGGGAAGGAACCCATGTGTTACCAGGAAAAAGTCATAATTCCAATGAAAAGCTTATGCTCAACCCAAGTCTCGCTTGTACTTTCTAAATGAATCCTCCAGCTTCTAAAGCTCATGAATAACTGAACAGAATTATCACCTCTTTTTTCCTCTGTGCTGGACAGCCCTACAGACACGTTTTCTGCAATTGAAAAACATTATTTCATCCTCAGAATATTTTGCCTTGGTTCTAATACTGCTTTCCTTTCTTTCACCAACTTACACGGTGGCTATGTTTGTACATTCACTACCTTAATGTCAAAAATAATAGACATTGTTTGATAAATGCTGATAAGTTCTACAGCATCCTGGTTTAGATTATAATGATGCTTACTAGTTGGTGGTTCAGAGGTCTCCTGACAAGATGAAAGAGCAGAACAGGAGGCTCTATGGCAGGCAGCGTTTGACATCAACCTCTGAAATCTTGAGTACATCTCCTCCCTCCTGTCTCCCTCTGTTAATTTGATTGCAAATTTGCAATAGAATACTGATACTCACATAGTATCAACTGAAACTTCTCAAAGAAAAGCACTTGTCCAAGACCTCTTAGTGCTGCAACTTACAGCTAGACCATAGAGGCCATTAACTTTGAAAGCTGTGCATGAGGGCTACCAGAGTCACCATCTCTCTTGCCTGGGAATAATTAAACAGCTCTGTTAAGGGGTTATCAGCCTGTGACTTGCTGTTGGCTTTTTAGCTGTAACAACAGCTATGTTACAGAACATTTGGAGAACAATCAACAGTTTAGATGTTTTACAGAACAGGACTGCATCATTGTTCAGTACAGAAAGAGCAGTTACATCAACAATTTGATAACACCAAGGAAGGAATCACATCTCAGCATATCTTCAGGAAGCCCTTATCTCTATGCTTAGAATTTAACAAAAACATTCATTTCCTGCACTCTTAATCAGCTTATAGCTCCCCTTTGCCATACAGCACACAGTAGCTCAAATACCCCAGTGACCGGCCAGTTCCAAAGTAAATGCAGTAGGGACTGAATTTGGCCTGAAACATCTTCATAAAGCCAACTCCATTTTAATAACATTAAAGAAAAACCACAGTAGCTGTTTTACTATCAGAGGAATAACTGTGCATAAGCAAGAGTTAGTCATACATGTAAGTATGAGATTGAATCTAATTTTCTCTGCTTACTTTATGACATAAGCCCTGCTGACTCCAAGACATCAAAATAAAGAATTAAAGGCCAAAAAAATCCATCATTAAGACAGATTAAGTTATATCCTTCTAACAAAAAGAAAAGCCAAGGAAAACCAGGTGAGGATGTGATTTGCTTTCTGTCCCACTTGGTGATGATACAACATAACAGCAAGAAAACACACATGCAAAAGTCTGCCTTCCTTTACTCTTCACAGCTGCTTAGATAAAAACTGTAAGAAAAAATACGTAGAATACAAATTTCTGCTCAAAGGCACAAAGGTTGGAACAATCTCTTCACCTGCTTAAACTGCATACAATGAAATTACTATAATCTTATTAAAAAAGTAATGAACCATTGCTCCGACTTCTCAGCTGAACTGCCTGGCAAGACTCAATTGCTTGTGTTCTGCATGAGGTTTTGGCACAGCTCTCCGCAGCTCATACTGGTCTTACAGATTTGTCTCAGTCCACCATTTGCCACATGGTGCTTACATCCCTCCCCACTTGGAGAAAGGACACCTCATGAAGGCTTTCTGCCACTATAGCATCACAGTGCTGCAAAAGATAGTTTAAGATCTATAGGTACAAAACCTGAAGACAGACAGGAGGGGAGGAGCAGTAGTTCCATGACTTGTGGAAGTAGCTTTCCATGGCAGACCTCTGTTTGTCCATACTGCAACCCTTGGCAGGGAGGGGGAAAAGAAGAGAAGGAAGATTTCCCCCCAGTTCTTTTCCTCCTTAAGCCCTCCTGAGTCTCACTAGAACACCAATCATGAGCAAGTAGGGTCCCTGCTCCTATGGTCTCCTGGTTTCACCTGGTAGGCTTTTCAGTCCATTCTCTAGTCTTGACAGTTTTTAGTATCAAGTCTTGCAGTCATTGGCATTTTCGAACTGACCATCCTGTATTTTATTTAGCTCTAAATACGTACAGTTGGTACAGAAACTGAGTGCAGCCCCATGCCTACCTAATGCTATTTATGTGGAAGAACTGAAGGATTTGGACATAAGCTGCACCTGACAAAGAATACTGCCCAAAGCAGCATACAAAAGCTGAAGTGAGCACTTGCAGAAGAAATCAGATGCATGATAACTTTCATTTCTTTAACATAATTTTTTTTTTTTTTTTTTTGAGTTTGAGCTTGGACAAAGTTTTTCCCCAAATTAAGCTATTTTTAAGCAATATTTCCTACAGATGCAAAGTGGATTCCATGGGATTTTGACGAATAAACCTGATAAATATTGGATGCACACAGCTTCATTCCTCCTCCTTGTGTGTCAAGCTGTATTAGGAGAAGCATCAAAATGCTAACCTCAAATGGCCACTTTCTGTTTGCCTCAGCATTCTACAAGCAACATCTTTTAGTAGAAATTATGCACCATTTTCATCGTGGCATTCAAATTCAGTTTATTTGAACCTCTAACCTCACTCTTCACTGTTTTCCACCTTCTAGTACTAGCAAGAAAAGCAACTCAGTATTTCCTGCAGCTCTTTCTAAGCCTAAACAAACATAGGTTTCCTAACTATAATGGACAAATCCCCAGAGAGGAAATACGGCTCATGCTTTTACTTGGAAACATAGGTATTACACAAACAGGCAAAACTTGTCATGAAGTATACATCAACTCTGCTTGCAAAGTTTGGACATCAGTCCATTCTTAGATGAGGAAACAAAAAAATAGGAAAGTCTTTGTATTCCTTAAAGCAGCACGTATTTTCAGCAGAGTTAAGAGGCAGAAAAACAAAAGCTGTAGAATATCTAGCTCACATTATCCAATCAGAAAGAGACCCAATTCAGGTAAGAGGCTCTTACCTATCAGATCCTGCTCTGGCACAAAGCAGTTAAAGCAGTGTGCATGCCAGTGCTCATATCTGCACTACAAAAGTTGTAGAAATCTTCACTAAGGAAGCAAGGTATCCCAGAAAAAAATAAATAAATAAATAAAATAACAGCTTTACTATGAAACAGAGACAGGAGAAGCTTTCACAGAAGATACTTCCCTGGGGTGGAGGGTACCAGGACCAGGGAAACACCGTAAGGTTCCACCTCCAAGCAACCTACAAATAGCTATTGTACTTTCCTGTTTCAAAGCCTGCTTTTCTTGGGCTGTAAGAACAGCTGACACACTACTGCTTCTAGGCCTGTACCACAGCAAAGGAACAGCAGCATTTCTGCAGCTGTCATCTTCAAAACAGAAAAATCAGTTGTTTGAACAAGACCTCTTCCCCTTTTATGAAATGAAGATGAAATGAAAGAATCCATTGTTTGCAGCTCTGTGGTGACCAACAATCTAGACTCTCCAGCATGATATATTACCACAAAGCTGCACTCTGATTTCTTAGCCCTTAAAGAGTCTTCACGTCCATCCTCCTGCTGAGGCATCAGCATTCACGTGCTCTGCCCTCCTCAGTATACTCTTCCCTTAGAACTCAAATTAATCTAAACAGACATTTTCATGATTAATTGCCTATAATTTCAATTGCTCTTTGAAAGATGCTTCTTCCTGTTGCAAAATGTAACCCTAGTGTTTCCTTCATTGCAGGGGAGTATTTGGACACCTAATTCTAAAAGCTATCACTTAAGTTTTCACAGCTGAGGACACCCCATGTGCCCAGTATGGACCAGACAGTTTAATATCCAACAGCGTGTATTTATCCCTCCAGTAACAGAATCAAGCAATTTGAGTATATTTAGGAAGTATCCAATACACATTTGAAGTTCAGCGATCTATAGAGATATTTCAGCCTCTGAATTTGTACATCTTGGCTTCAACTTTTGTTTCTGTTCCCCATTTAGGAGATGGTTTTAATTCTGCATACAATTTAATTCACATACAATTGTCCCATCCTGCCTGGACAGTTCCTAGGCTGTGACAAATCCCTCAGTCCAAGGGAACAGCATGCAACACATGCAAACCAGTTGCACAATTCCTGGTTTACAGCAAATGTTTGGAAAATGTGACCTCTTTGCTTCAAGCCAGCTAACAGCTTTCCCTGAGCACAAGGATCAGAATAGACAGAAATTTGGCCAAATCCCCATTTTCTCATAAGCCTAGTATTTACATCAGTGGAAGAAAAGAGGAAGGGGGAAAGTAGCATAAGAGTTGCTGTGTCGTGCTGCTTAGGCACCTCTTAGCACTAGAAGGACTCCACACTGATAGCATTGCCTTGGCAGCCTTTCTGCAAGAAGAATCTACGTGAGAATTTTTCTGTTTTAAATCCAGCTCAGATAACAGAATTTGAACAAAAGAGTTTAGGATGCATGCGAGTTAAAAAATACACAACAGGAGAGGCACGTAAGGAAAGGGTATGAAGTTATACCTACTATGCACAAGTACTTCAGAACAGTAATTATAAAGAGACGAACTCTTAATGAGATTTTCTAAAAAGAGTTTGATCACATTCATGATATGAGGTGAGAACTTGATTATGATTTGACATTTACACGCTCATAACAAGGTCACCACTGAGATCAAGAGACAGTGAAGGAAAGCAGGAAATTAAACTGAATTTGAAGTAGCAGGAAGTGTTAAAACTTAGAAATATACCACTAGGTTGCTGAAAAATGTGCCTAGGAATATTAAATATATATTGCAATATTAGAACTTAAAATTAAGAATATCTGAGTCAAGAACCAGGAAAGACTCAATGTGAGTTAAGTCTATATGCACTACTCATCCCTTGTCTACTATGCAGCCTGTTCTCGCCCTTATAGAAGCCAAACCTCCTGTGCTCAAAGAATATGAATACATGAGAACCTAAACAATGTTCTTACTTAATTTTCAGTGGTTCTGCTCCTACTCATCAGTAACTAAGCAAAATTCCATCCCTTTCAGTGCACGGCATTCTCCCTAACCTAGGGCTTTTCTAATTTGGGCAGCAGGTTGAATACCTCAGCTTCTTCTGTACCACTTGCAACAGTTTGCTTTACAGAAAACTCAAGATTGTCTGCAAGTCAATACACGCAAAAGGCAGTCAAAAAAACTAGACCATGGAGGGTTCTGATTTCCACTAATGAGTGCCTTGTAGAACCAATTATTTACCTAACATACCAGAAAGGGACAGACCTTCAAGTCACTTCAAATATTCACCACCATTAGAAATTAACCAGCATCTCCCAAAGCGAATACTGTTAATATTAGCTGTAGTGTTGTTAGAAACCAGAAGGGATACACTTGGCTTTGTCTGTAAATTGAGTCACAACCAGCATAAGCCTTCAGATACAGAGGCACCACGTTTATCAACCTGAGAAGAATGTTACTACTCTGTTTTATTGACAGTTTTTGATTAACCCATATTTAAACATTCTCGAAAGCGCAGAATGAAAAAGATTCAAGAAAGACACTTACCCTTTTGACAAGCACAGTTGAAAAATGTATTACACGATGATAAAGGGGTAGCGGTTTTCACACTGCTGCTTTGTGATTTCTTTAGGCTTCCCTGATTTTTGTACTGTGATATTCGTTCCCATCTTCAAAGAAGTTCAGCAACTGAAGAACAGGAGGCTCAGGGGTGATCTTACTGCTCTCTACAACTACCTGAAGGGATGCTGTGGTGAGGTGAGAGTTGGCCTCTTCTCCCACATAACTGGAACAGGACTAGAGGGGATGGCCTAAAGTTGCACCAGCGGAGATTCAGGTTGAACATTAGGAAATACTTCTCCAGAAGAGCAGTCAGGTGCTGGAACAGGCTGCTTAGGGAGGTGGAGTCTCCCTGGAGATGTTCAAGAAATGTTTAGATGTTGTACTGAGGGACACTTGAGTGAGAAATATTGGTGATAGGTGGATGGTTGTACAGGATGACCTGGGATTTTCCAAACTTGGTGATTGTATGAACTAAAAGACCACTTGCCCTGACTATTACCTTATTCTCGTTTAACTTGTTTAACACAGAGGTCTTCAGAGTAAATAATTATATACATTTACAGGACTTAAAATGTAATTAAACTTGGAGTCAAGTTAGTACAGTAGAAGAAGCTAGCATTACCTCTCACAGAGAGCAGATCACAGGAAGTCTAGTTCTTCACTGTAATGAAAAGATGGTGAACGTGTTTGGGTTGCCAGCAAAGTTTGTAGAACTGAAAACTTTGGCATGACCCATATCTTATGAAAAAAATATAGAACTAGTTTTAATATCCAAAGACAGAAAGCACTCAGACAGACTGCCAGCACAGATATTTGTTCTTTTTCCATAGTATTTTTTAAATCAAGTCATTGGCTTGATTACACAAACCTTACCTAGACCAGAAAGGGAAGAAGTAGTGAATTAAAACCAGACAAATTATGGTGCATCCTCTATTCACTCCTGGACTCCTCAGGGAGACAGACAACTTTAACAATGCCTAGCTCACAAGGCCATGAAATAGGCCAAGTAATTAAGGAATATTTACATTTGTTCCGTGACCCAACACATCAGTCAAATTCTGCCTAGAATTTATAATGCTCTGCTAATCTGAAATGTTCTTTTTACAAGGAGCTGACTTACTCATTCTGTACATGGGGGATGCAAAGAAAATGCCTGATTAGCATTCTTCAGCACAACAGGTGAACAATGCCTCCCATAGAAAGGTAAGTTAAAGGAACACTTAACCCAAGTAAGCTCTTAGCAACTAAGTGGCAATCCTGCCTTGAAACAGATTTTCTAGGAAGTCTAGGTCAGTGTCTTCCCCAGCTGAGAAAATATCACCTGAAGACTAGATGAAAAGCAGATGCTTTCTTTTAAAAATACAATCTATGTATCAGCTGGTCCAGTATCAAAAGAATATTCCTTTTCTTCTGTGAAAGCATACACTGAGAAATTCATTTGTAAGGCAATTGCATGCAGGTAATAAGTTCTGAAGCACTTGCCATCTCAGCAGGCAGGTATGAGACTGGAGTAGTTCATTTTGAGCTGGCAATCATGATGTGCACGTGTCCAAGAACTAATGTGGAAATGAGACATAACCCTAGTGTTTTATATTCCAAACAGCCAGCATTTGAGTGCTACCATTTGTCTCTCCCAGCTTTTCACACAGACAGTTTGAGCCTTGACTTGCACATCAAGTGTTTTATACTCACAGGTACAGTGTTGAAGTCTTGATTTACATCTCCAGGTTTTATACTCACTAGTGCACTACTCAAGACTTGATTTATAGCTGGGTTCAGGGAACCTATTCAGATAAAATATTGTTCAGCCAAACCTTCAACCTTTTCCTTGAACCAATATGAAAACTAAGCTTTTCTCTAGTCTGAGACAGAAGTCCAACTTTTTGCTCCATTTCCACAGCAGCTGTTTCTTTAAGAGTTTTGGTTTCTTTGGTTTCCTCTCAGAAGAATCAACAAAAGAAAAACAGAAGTCTAAAGGAGATGAATCGCATTCATTGAACTCAGTTTTTCACCCACACAAAAGCAGAGATCAGAGGACAAGATACTATTTGTTCAATTCATTCTTAGATTAAGTCAATTTGGGCTACTTCAAGAAGTTATTACAGCCACTGTACTGCAGTACCAATCATTATGGCTGTCCTCTGATGAGACCAATCTGGATTTGTAAGAACAAGAGCTCAAAGCTTTTCAACACTGATTTTCTAAACCAAGAAGTTATTTCAAAGTTAAACAATTTATTTGTCATTAAATTTTCCTATCAGAAATTGCACAGTGCCCAATTAGCAGAGTCACCATAGATTTTACTCTATGTATTTATGGGATATGCCCGACATTAAACAGTTTTAACTGAAGAGCTGAATTTGTCTCAGACTGCAGCCATATCTCACTTGAAGCACACTCCCAATATGAAATTGCAGATGTCCCAAGTATTTCAGGCTTTTTATTCCTCTAATCCATAAACATAAGCACCCTTCCTTCCAATCAAGGTTTACAGAAGCCAAAGGCAAATAAAATTAAAATCTCCATTTTACTACTGAGACGTACACAGAGGGCTGCTATAACTAAAAAGAATATAATTCAACTGTCAGGAATTGTCACTTTGGTTACTATTTGAAATATATGCCGCAGACACAAACGTAAAGCACTAACAGATTTTCTAGAATCTGTATTTGTAAGCACAAAGCAAGCTGACAAAATATTACAAGTTTGAACTGCAGGTTACAGGAAGCATTTTTAAATTTCACACCTTTCATAAATCAAGCTCCTTCCATCAACTGACTCAAAAAGTGTTAGGTAGTTTGTTTTCAGTGCTTAACAGCAATTCCAGGAACAGTTGTCTGTTATTTCTTAATATTTTAAGCTATTTAACTGCCTCTGCTCAGGCTGCCCACACGCTCTGGAAGGGTGCTGCCAGCAGGCTTCAAAAGAGCTGCAAAGGACATATTCCTGCACTCTGCAGCAGGGTTACCCTTCCCTGCTCTGAGTAAAACATCTGAGATTAAGCCCTGCTCTGCAAATCAACTAGCAGTCTCAGAACATTGCTGTATCCAAGTACTACTTCAGCCATTTTTCCCAGTTCACAATGACAAAGGAAGCTTGCAACGCACATGGAAATTCTTCCCAAAACCACATGCTGTTAACAGCAGCCTTCCCCAGATTGATAGCACTATAGAAGCCCACGGGAGATCACAGCTCCATTGTTCAGTGCTGATTCCTGTCCTGGAAACCTTAGGAAGTGGAAGATATGAGACAAATCCAATGACTTGCTTAAAGTCATTCTGTACATCTGTGATACATCCTGCCCCTTCCAAGGCTTCTTCTGCAGCCAACTTAATAACACAGTTGTTCTCTGGTTTGTTCATCTGCTTGCCTCCTTGAGACCTGGGCATAAGGCAAACCAACCATTTCTCACTCTATTGTGGGGGTAAGGGGGCAAGAGGGAAAGGACAGCACAACAGAAGAGCCTTGTATTAAGCTTACTAATAGGTAAGCTCAGCCAAAGCCTTCTGACAAACTCTCTGACAACTGGGTGCTCGAGGGTTGGATCCATGCAGTCATATGGCAGTGAGGTACATATGCAACTGTACATTAAGCAGCCATGACAAAATTCCAGAATACTAAAGCACAAAGCATGACTCACGATGTGATCATAACATCATGAAGTATCCACAGGTCTTGAAGGCAGTATCAGGAAGTGCAAAGTCGTTTTCTTCATAGTTACTTGCATTGATTCTGCATGTAGCTTCTCTCTCTATTGCAGTCAAAACTCATTCGTTCTACCTAAAAACCTTTTGTTCCTTTGAGGAAAAAAGCATCAGGGTGCCCGGCACATCCCATGTCAATTCATCCCTGCTTCCCTACCGTGGTGCCATGGGTGGGAAGCACACAGGGGGAGGATGGTGCAGGCAGTGCCAGCCAGGCCCCACACCGTGCATGTCAGATGTCAGCAGGAGCCTCAGGCCGAGGCTCCCCACCCAGACCCCTTTTAGCAGCTGAGAGGGAGCCGTGAGCAGCTGCTGCCGTGCCTGTGAAAACACCACTGCAGATGGCTCAGATTCCTCAAAACCCATGAAATACCATTTGGGGTTGTTTGCCACACTTCTGCTTTTTATAGTTTCAAAATTTTTCAGCATTCGAGACTTCTGAATGTTTACCATATTCCCTAACAAAATATTTTCAGGTGAAATACTCACCTCATCCTTTCAGCAGGGGAAGATGAGACATGAAAGACTATGCAGACAGAACTCCATAGCAAGAAATCTTATAATGCAAGGGATTTTTTTATTTTTTTTTGAACCTGGATGTTAGGAAGCAAGCCATTTACATTTTGCTTTGCACAGAGATCTCAGAGTACAATGACTTCCATGACAGTGTATAAACACAATCCACAGAATAAACTGCAAGCTGAAGATAAATAAGACAATATCAGAAATAAAATGCAGTAATGCATGATTTAATAGTAGGAAACTATTTCACCCTGTGGCTCATCGTTGGTTTTCCTGTGTAAATTGGCCTGATATTAAACATCAGAAAACATGCCCCAGGCCAGAACTTTCCATATCAAAGTCTCTGTGGAATACTCCAAGGACACTGCGTCAAAATTACAGCTATAAGGCCAAGCTTTAGGAGACTGATTTGCTGTATGTTTACCTATATGAATGCACATGAGTCAGAACTTTGCTTCATCCTCTTTTTACTTATGGGAAAAAATAATAAAAAGAAAAAAAAACACAATAGCACAATAGCACTAACCCACAAAGATGAATCCAAGAGGAGATCTTATTCTGTTGCCTACAGATCATTCTGTAATAGATGGTACAAGTGGAAACTTCTGATCTGCATGAGAAACATCTGTACAAACTAGTCTCAGTGCTGAAAAAGAATGGTCAGGTTTGCATCTTCCACCTGAATCATACCTGCACCAGGCTGCACCACTTCTAGTCCAGGGAAAAAAAAGCAGTGACAAATGTCACCATGAACAAACAGGCTTCACATCCAGTCTTCGTGCCCCCTCTGCTATGTCACAGACTACCAACACTCCCTCCTCAATTTGAACAGCAGCTGTTTCTTCTCAGATGTTCCTTAAGGTCCGCATCCAACACAATGTCAAGGAATACTGCCCAAGCTCTTGCTCAGTAGACAGCTTCTAATTAACCATTAACCCTCATCTAGCCAGGTAAACTATCTGAACCAGAGCCCACTCTCCCTGGTGTATTTCTGCAGTCAGCATGTTATGTATATAGTTTTACAATTACTGTAGCTTTTTCAATTACTGAGGCTTTTTCAACCTCAGCTACAAAAGTTTTAGTGATCTCACCTATGCCAACCGCTGCTGCTGCAGGAACTACTTACAAAGCACTTGAGTAGATAACACACCTGAGTCTCACTTGCTTCATAGTCTTTAAGAAACTCATTTTGGCACTCAGCAGATGCAAAATATACGTTGATGAGTCTTATCAAAGCAGATTACAGCATTATGCAAGTCACATGGAAAACAAGGCACATCACAGTTGATAGCCAGCAAGACATGGATACCAAGTCTCATCACGTGAGGTTCCCTATGCTGTATCAATATCTTGTAGTCAAAACTGTCAGCACTAGTAGGCAAAGCTGCTCAACAATTCCCATTCCTGAGATTTCATTTATTCATTCACTTTCTCCCTTTCCAAAGGAATTTTGGATGACATTTCCCACAAGACTTTGTGGGAAAGATTTTAGGTTTGTCTTCAATCCACGCTTCATTTTTGCTCAATGAAAAAATACTGTTTTGCCAACATTTTTGAACAACTGTTCAGTCGAAAAGCTTTTACACCCATCTGCTTTTTAGCCAAGACTGGAAATTATCAAACTGACAGGAATGTTTCTTTTTCAGCCCTATAAAAACGTTTTAAGTTTGGCAGTGTTAAGCCTCTATAAAATTGCAGCTTGCCCATGCTCTAAACTGACAGGTTAGAATCTGGCAGCTTGATTTCCTGAAGTTACCATCTGCCCTGATCAGTCTCCAGTCTAGGACTGAGTTGCATTTTCCTCACAGTTACCGTTTTCAGCTCCCACCAATTTGGAGCTAAAGAACACTGGATGTATGCACTTGGATGAAAGTCTTAGCCATTTGTGCACAGAAAGTACAAATTCACTCAAAACCAGATTCCATGAACTCTAAATGACTGCCTGAAAAAGGGAGACATCTTTTTCAACTGTCTCTTCATGTCTGTATGTATTCAAATATACTATTCAAATCTCTCCAAAGACCAAGAAGGATTTCTTTTAGTTACTCTTCTGTCTTTACACAGGGAACATCAATGTAAGGTTGCAAGTCAGCAGGTAAATTCTTACATTCTTACTAATATCCATTAGAAGTGTTCTGATATACAAAAGTATTGCATTTTTTAAAGCCTCTGAATGTTCTACCACAAAATGAGCAATACACAGCCTTTTCCTTTCTATACATGCAGCTGAACTCATTTACAAACAGCTTCAGGGGCAGAATTACTGGTGACAATAGCAGATTCATTAATTGCGCAATCGTTTTCTTGTAGAATGGCTTTAGTTGGAAGTGACATTAAGGACTGAGTTTCAGCCCCCTGGCCCCCAGGTCAGGCTGCCCAGACCTCCACCCAACCAGGGATGTGACATCCACAGCTTCCTGGGCAACCTCTTCCACTATATCACTGCCCTCTAAGTAAAAAAATTCTTCCTAGCATGTAACCTTAATTTCCCCTCTTTTAGTTTAAAGCCATTTGCTTTTGTTCTATTACTGCCAGTGAAAAAGTCATTTCCCTACCTACTCATAAGCTCCCTTCAAGTACTGGAAGGCTGCAGCAAGATCTCACCAAAGCCTTCTCTTCTCACTGAGCACCCCCAGCTCCCTCAATCCTTCTTCACAGAACAGGTGCTCGGCCCCGTGATAATCTTCATGGCCCTCATCTGAATTCATTTCAACAGCTCTGCATCCCTCCTGTGCTGGGGGCTCCACGCCTAGCTAGACACAGTACTACAGACAGGGCCTTACAAAGGGCAGAGCAGAGGGAGACAACCCCCTTCCTTGCCTTGCTGCCACCCCTCTGTTGATGCAGCCCAGGATACTGTTGGCTGCCTGGGCTGCGAGAGCACACTGCTGGCTCATGTTAAGTTTTTTCATCCACCAGGATTTCCAGGTCCTTTTCCACAGTGCTGTTTTCAGAGTTGCTCTCCCATTCTGCAGGCATGTTCCGGATTGCACTTGGCCTTGCAGAATCTCATTAGGTTCACATGGGCCCACTTATCAAGCCTATCCAGGTCACTCTAGATGGCATCTCTTCCTTCTATTGTGTACCTGTATCACTCATCTTGGTGTCATCAGGAAACATGCTGAGGATACACTCAGTCACAGAATGGCCAGAGTTGAAAAGGACCTCATGAGGAACAAGTTTTGTGAATGTGAAGCTGCTCCTATCTGTTCATACAGGACTTGATCTTCCTGATCAGGCAGCCTGTAGCAGAGCCCTACTACAACATCTCCTTCCCTTTAACCCTAAGCCATAAGCTGTCAGCTCCTTGTCTGTCTCTAGGTGGAGATCCATGGACTCCAGGTGGTTACTGATGTAGAGGGGAACGCCTCCTCCCTTTCTCCCCTGTCTCCTAAAGAATTTATACCCATCTAGTCCTATAGTCCACTCACAAGGAATCAGTAAGGTCTCAGGACACAGAACTGCATAACAGCACTTCATTCCAAAGAGTGTCCCAGAAGACAGCATTTAAAAATAGTTATTTTTTTTCTAGCTTAGATTTGTCTTCCTCACACCCTTAATATAGCTAGGCTCACACCTTGTTCTCAAATACTTTCTGAGAATAGTTTCTAGTTAGAGGAAAGAAAAAGTGGTAGAAATTAACAAGTAGTTCTTCTCTTATTCCACACAACATAAACGGAAAGTCTGTATTTCAGAATTTCCAATCTTGGTGTTTGCTTTTTAAGTAGGCCACAGTTAAGTGACCTCATTTGTATTTATCACTATGGAATTCCCTTGTCAATACCGAATTCAAGTAGAATATGAAGAAAAAGTAATTTTGCAAATCAGCTGTGCTTTTTTACTTTAATATTAGAATCATACCTCCAACTTCTGTGAAAGTACACATCAACAGTGCCATATCAGTCCCTTCTAGACAGGGTTATGTATGTAGATGGGGTTATCTCCCATCATGAAGATAATGTACATAATTCAGCAATGTCAGCTCAACGCTACTAATGCCTACTGATGAAAGTAATGTCTAATCTCAGCTCTAACTCAAATGCTTCCCGTCCTTCCACAAAATGTTTCAAGGTTGGTTGTTGGGTTTCCTATCACACCTTTTCCCTCATCCACGTGGATTCATATTGAGGATCAAGTACAAAACTTTCTGCACCCAGAATCAAAAGGCCCTCCTCCTAGTGTCACTATGCATAGGATTAAATGTGCATCTGTGCATATATGAGGATCTACGGTTATCATTATCACTTACTCATACCCATTCAGAAAGTGACACCAAGAACAGGGCTCAACAAAAGGCTTAGCAGTTGTCAAGACCAGAACTGGCCAGGATGGATGGGGTCCTGGGCAACCTGATTTAGTGGCTGGCAACCCTGTCTATGACAGGGGGGGCAGAGATCAATGATCTTTAAAGTCCCTTTCAACCTTAGTCATGTTATGATTTTATAAACAGTTTAAATTCAGCATTTGCTAAAGAGCCCCTGATGTTCTTTTGAAGTCAGGAGTTAAGCTTGTTGTCCCAGACCCCAAACACCCTATGTTAATGGAAGACACCTCCTGCCCTCTTCCATGAAAATCAGTCTAAAGAGTACCTGGAAGTACAAGACAAAAAGCACTTCTACTGATAAAGACCTATAATACATCTGCTTGGAAGCTTCAGAAGAAAAAAGCTAATGCAAGTACAAATATGTATTTAATGTGTACTTCATGTTAGCGCTGAGAGCAAGATCATTGACACACATATATACGCGGAAGCTTCATATATGGATTTGTCTTTTGTAAAATTAAAAAAGTGAGATTTGCTGAGCACATCTGGCTTGTCTGGATTGGAACCTTTAGTTCTGTGCTTGACACAGCTACTGATCAGTCCTGTGACCTTGGCCAAGTCACACACTTTCAGGCCCTTACCAGCACACACTTTAAGCTAGCATGTTTTTCAGACAGCCTGCATTTCAATATGCCTATATATGTCTCAATAAGATTAGGCCATCAGCATCAGTTTGGGGCCTAAGATACAAGCACTGCTTTTATTCAAAGTTTCATTTCTAGTTTAAGGTGGCTACAAAACTGTTGAGACCACAAAACTGCAGAAGTACGCAAATTCCCTTGAAAAACACCTGAAATTTTATGAGCTTGAATAATAGGAGTAAGAAATCCCCAAACTACACTCCGTTGTAAAATGATGTTTCTCCTTCATTTGTACATATATTCTTGTACATTTTCTCTCCTAACCATTTAAACTGCTTGGCAAACTAACAAGTCATTTTTATTATCCCTCTGTAATATTCCATAATTATTCTATAAAGGTAAAAAGATCCATTATTACGTGCAATTTATTTCAGTGCAAAGGAGGGCTTGGGTAAATTAAGTATTTTCAACTATTTGGATGCCTTTTATTTGCTTAATATCTCACTTACAAAGCATTCACACCTATAATAACTCAGCCCAATTGAACAAGAGGTACTTGGGTAGCTTACTACATACAGATCTCTTGTGTCAAAGTCCCTCCATCTTTTACATATTTCACAAAACTCCGAGGTAGGAAAGTTTTATTACGCCAATTTTAAAGGTTAGAATTTGAGGAAAATACACTGAATTGCAAATCACCACTTTGGTTGCCCTGAGCTGCTGCCCTGAAAAGGACAGATGATCTCCCTCTCTTCTGCACCAGTACATTTGGTAAGCAGACCCAGGGTCCAACACATACTTGCAAAGCCAGGGCCCTCAGCTGGTATCAAGAGGAAGACTAATATCCACACATACACACCTTCCCCCTGTGGTGGTACTCGCTCGTTTTGACTGATTGGAGGTTGAGTACCTAAACACAAAACTCTTCCATTACAGTTGAACACTGGCAGCACTTGAGATAAGAGTAGTAACTATACAGCAGGGATACTAGAAAAGCTTAAAGCACAGATTCTGGTAAAGTCTATCACCTAGTATTAAACTGTCAAGAGTACAATAAGTAGTAGTTGTACTAACTGCCTACAGCTTGCACTATGGCATTTCAAACACTCACTGTTTATTAACTACTACTTGCAATGCAGGCCAACAGTTGGAAGACTGGCCTTAAGCAACCTACTCAGTGGTATGAGATATCCAAGAAATCAACCTAGATCCTCCAATTCTGAGATCACAGGTCTCCAACTGTTGTGGTTTAACTGGCAAGGAGCTGAACAGCCCTTTGTTCACTACCTCCCTTCCAGTAAGACTTGGAAGAGAAAACAGAAATAATGTACAACTTGTAGGTTGAGAAAAAAATAAAATCTATTTACTAAGAAAAGGAAGAGAGAAACAAAGCAATGATTTAATACACACACACACGTAATGCACAATGTAATTGCTCACCACTTGCCAATCAATAGCCAGCCAGTCTCAGCAGTGGCAACACCTTCATCCAACTCCCCCCAGTTTTATAGTTTTTCCTCACATAATGTCATAAGGTATGGAATATCCTTTTGGTCAGTTTAGTCCTGACTCTGTCCCTCCCAGCTTCTTGTGCCCCCCAGCCCCTCACTGCCAGGACAGCACAAGAAGCAGAAAACTGAAACATCCTTGGCTGTGTGCAGCACTGCTCAGCACCAACCAAAGCATCACTGTAACATTAACATTATTTTTCTCCTAATGCCAAAACATAGAATCATACCACACACCAGGAAGAAAATCAACTCCATCCCAGCAGAAACCAGGACACCAGTATAAGAAACCTTGACCTGCAGGGACTTCTCATGGTTTGCAAGGTTTCTTAAATCCTAAGATCCAAATATTGTAAGAAGACCAAAGGCAAGGTGCCCTCACACCATTACCCAGGGCATGGATTTCATGCTTCATGCACAGTCAGTAGGAAAAGACTGCTGTGAGAACTAGCTGTTCAAAACTACTCCCTGAAAAAACCTGACAAGCAGAGGGGGGCAATACTATGACCTTCTTCTAGATGTCCTTCCCATGCAACTAATGTGAGTGCACAGAGAAAGCATGCTAGAGTCCTATAGCAAACTCAGTTGGAATGAGCAGACTGGTTGGTCCATCGCTTTCAGTGCCTTAACATTCAAATCCATTTTGCTTAGCTGACAGAAATCAATGCTGATTCAGAACAAACTGACTCAAGCATTAAGTCTGATTTGCACTCATTCTGTGAAAGGAAAGGGGATAAGATGGTAATGATAAAAATAAGAAGCACAGCAGAAAACTCAGATTAGTAGTCAAGTATCTGTCTATTATATCACTTAACACATAGAACAAAGCCTCCAAGTGTTATTAAATGTCATACAAGTGAGAAGAATTTTCAAATGCCACTCATTTTTTTCCCTCAGTACTGTAGGAACCAGTGGATATGCCGACAATTTGCCTCACTACTGCTTTTCCTTCTTTGCTGAGTAAGAGGAACATGGAGAAGTTTCCGCACCTGTCTCCACTAGTGCAAAATTGTTCTTTCCTAAAGTCAAGTGTCAGCATAATAAAGACTTTCATGACACAGAACAAGTAGCACTATTTTTATGATTTGCCATGACGTGTTTCTAGGACCACACAAAATCCAAACTGATTTCCAAACGTCCTTTGAACTCTGGCAGCATAGGGCCGTGACTACTCCCCTGGGGAGCCTGTTCTATGCCCTGGTAAAGTGCCCTTTCCTAACACCCAGCCTAACTGCCCCTTGTCACAGCTCCACGCCATTCTCTTGGGTCCTATTACTGGTCACCAGAGAGGGAAGACATCACACACACACTTGACCAGTTTGAGATTTACTCAGTCTGCTGCCCAAAACACTACAGTTAAAAATGAAGTTAGCATATGCTAAATCTATCTCATTTTAACAGCAGTACAGAGGAAACAAGCAAGTCTTACTAGCTCAGATTGTTGTGAAGAACACTCCTTGGATATCTGTTGAAGAGTTTACTTGCAAGTCCAGGAACAAGGAAACAGAACTTTTAACTTATGAATTACAGTACTTAATGTTCAAATTTTACACGTTTTTATGTAACCTGGGCACAAAGTGGCAAATGCATATTGCAAGGGTTTTAAGACTCAGCTTTCCCAAGATGAAGCACAGAAACGATTTGGGTCATAAAAAAAGCTTGATACTGTTACATAATCAGATTTAGGACCAGATTCAAAGAATCTTCTACCATTTCAGCATGCAATCCCTTATTCTTCAGTTATTTGTTAATGCCATTTATATACCACCTAATCAATATGCCCTTCCCATCCTATCTAGTAACAGCAGAACCACAACGGCTTAGTTATTATTAACCTGATACGCAACAAAGAGGTCCCTGAGGGATTACACAGATATCCTAGGTACAGGGGCTGATTTCAGACACAGTATCTGACTAAAGATTTACATTTCTCCTTAAAATCTCATCTAAGCAGTTACCAGATAATTCTTCTGGATAGAGATGACAAACGGTTTATTTCTATGTAGAACAAAGTTACCCTGTCCTGAAAATAGTTTCCATTGCTTTCCAGCAACAGGGAAAACTTATTTCATTCATCTAAGATGAATCAACATATGCATGGCCAAGTACCATGCTTCTACAAATCACAAGATAAATTAGAGATGATGGAGCCAGGTGATGGAATGTCAGTAGAAGCTGCCACATCTGTCGGTTGAGGCAGGTCAACTTCTACTGCAAGGGAAGATCATTTTAAAATCTTCCAGTGAAGATTTTAGCAAATGAAAAAGGCAGAACACGCACCAGAGCATTAACATTTGGAAAACAGTTTCCCAAAGAAACACACAGTTGTTGATGACTCATGAGCAGATACTACCATATTCTGCCAGGTTGCTTTTAAAGATGTAGCAGCTGCTGAACAGCAGCAGAGGACCCAAATGCCAGCATGTCTACTTGCCTAACAACAGCATTGCAACAAACAAGAAAATTGTCAAAATTTATTTTGAAATTACATTCATTCTGCTTCTCTTTTGCCAGAGCAGTTTATCTACATCCTATCTATCAGCAATGGCCTCAGGAAGATGCAAGTAATTCCTACACAGACAAGGCAAAGGACCACAGGACTACCAATTGTTCCTCCACTCCGGATGTTCTGAGCTTGACACTGCACAACATACATGCACTGATTTTAAATTAATCCTGGAAGTGAAGGCAGATGCTAAATAGAAATAAAATAACACCCACTTCACAGAGCAAAAAACTCAAAGCCTTGGAAATGAGCCACCAGCTCGTAAAAGTGGTCTGCTTCAGAATGAGTTCTCCCTTAGAATGGGATCTAGACATCTTTAAACAGGTGAAGGAAAGATGAGCTCCGATCCAAGTCAGTAGGGCTTTCAGGTATACTGGCTAAGAGTCTAGCATGACAAATTTACCCAAATGCTGATTTTCAAGCACATTAAAGGCCTGTTCATATTTTACAAGCATAGATACAGTACCTGTAAGGACAAAACACATCTCTTCTTGATTTTTATTTTTTTCTTAACAGTTTAGAGAAAAGTATTGCTGCACAAAGAGATGTTTGTTAACTATTGAGTCAAATTCCCAGTAGGTACAAAGTTAACAGCATCTCCAAACAAGCTAGCTGCAGATCTGTTCATAGGGCAAAACTTACACCAAACAAATTGGACACCCCAGAAAAAATGAACACCTCCAAACCATAATAGAGTCCCTTTCACCCTAAAACTTACCAGAGCAAACATTCAATAAAGAGGAGCAGTGAATGACAGTTTCCACAACCTGACTTGCTGTTAATCCTTGCTAGTAGACAATGGCTCTGGTATTGGTCCAAACAAAGACCAGAATGGATTGACTTCAACAAATGTAAGCTACTCAATAGATGCCAGCAGGAAAAGTCTTAGCAGACCTGGCAGAATTGTGGCTGGCTATAAACACTTTGCAGTACACACACAACTACTGTTAGTTATCACAGGTAAAACAGAATGCTGGTGAATAAATTCAGTAGATCACTAATTGCCACTAACAGTATTTTCAAATAGGCAAGGCTTATATAGATAAAATCATAATTCCTCACCCTTTTATCTGTACATCTTTTACTGAGGGATAACTGAGCTGTGATGTGGATATTCCCAACTAGACACACGTTACTACGTATGATGTAAACTTGACCTCTCTATAAATACTCAAGCAGAATTGTACAAGCAGTCATCTTTCTCATCTGAAAGAATCTATTATAAAGTGAGAATCCAGTTCCATTAACCTATTAGCCTTACACAGAAGGCCTCATTGTGGGCTTTGTTGATCCTAAAGAGACAATTAATACTTCCATTGTCCTGGGATAGCAGTGGCAGATGTGCTACATCAACCAGTAACACCAACCCTCTCTGCAAAAGACACTGCCTGGGGGGTGCAAATCCATTCCCACCTCCTATGGTGGAATCTAGAGCTTTACATACAAGTTCCTTTCTCTTATCCTCATTATAGGAAAAGGTAATACTGCAGAAACTCACCTCAGCACTGTGAATGGGATTGCCTTGACCAATACAGATTCCAGATATATTCAGCCATACCCATTCTAATAGCGCAGGACATAAGAAGCTGATGTGTCATTTCAAAATCACGTTTCTGCCATCATCAGCGAGTGACCTACAGCCGCAGTCCCATGGAACTGAATGAACTGATTATAGGTGCAATCTTTAAATAGGAAGTACTTAACATTAATGGCTGGCTGCAGCCTTTGACAGCATTTTTTAAAAAACGCAATGTGTAGTAAGCACTGTTCAGAGAAAGACAAAAATAGCTCTGTATCTAAGAGGTTGGATCCTTATTTGCCTTTGAGGACAAATGAACGTGTTGGTAAGCATGTAAGCAAATATTTTTCTTGTAGGAAGTTGTTTCACCAATTCTGCAGATGAACATCTGTCATATCAATATTGCAAAACACACATGCTCCTTTGCCAGAACATACAGCATTACACTTGTCAAATGAAGCTGTTTCTCTGAAATAATACACATATATAAAAACAATTTGTGCCACTGCCCAGATAGGACCATTTGCTAAGACTTCAAAAGAACTTCAAGACACACGTTCAGCTGTTCGGTATTCAGTAAGCTACTACTGTATGTGACAAGATGACATGGTGTGAAGTCCCCTCATGAAATGAGGGAAACAATAAAAATTTTGGCCAACTATTTGGCAAAATTTGGTGAATACAGCAAGCAGGTGACTCAGTCCTCCAGCCACTGTCTTAAGGAAGATGGATCAGACTTGCAATCTGATTCAGACTCCTGAAGATTAAACAGTACTAGAGAACCTGACCAGAAAACAGGCCTTTCCAACCCAGAACAGGTGAGGACAGATTCAGTCAGCTTTCACCTGGTCTAGTCAAGGTTGTTGCACACATTTGACACTCCCACCAGTAATTTCAGCAGGTGCATAATCACAAGCATCTTTTTCTAGCCTTTAGTCTTGCGCTTATCAAAACACTATAGGTCACATCAACTCTGATCAGTAAGTCCCATGCAGCATATAGACAGACCTAATGACTTTCCTAACACTCTTCCATCTTTTCTCCTTCTTCACATCATTCATACCCAGGTGGCAAGGGACAGCAGAGGTAAGTTTGATATAAAGCTCCTGATTTGCCAAGTTTTTACTCTATGTATTTCCACATGTAAAACTAATCTTTTGCTTGTACTGAGGCAGAGGAGAGCTCTCTAGGCTATAGTGCCTGGCTTAAGACCAGCATAGTTATTAGTATCTGTAGAACATGACCAGAAATCTTGCTAGTCCCAACCTTGAACCATTTAATGGTATTTCCATGCAAGAGAGAGTGGCAAAAGCAGAGCACATAGAAAACTATGCTTTCATTCCCTCTCAACTCTTTCAAAGGCTCTAGTAACCAAAGTTTCTATGAAGTGACTTCGTGTTTTCACAGAAAATAATTAGTTTCTATACAAGACAAAGCCCAGACCTGTATAGCTTAAGGTACTGCAGTGGATCTAAAGAGGGTGGAAAAAAAGCTTATATATTTTTATTTAAGCCATAAGAACAACCATGAGGTCATTTAGCTATTAGAAAGAAGGAAATAAAGAGCAAGAAAATGATGCTAGCAGACTCTTACCATTCTAAATACAAGACTTCACCCTGGAACTAATAAGCTAGTCGAGAGCAAAAAACTTCCCATGTATGATGTTAATACGACCTGAGGAAACAGATGCAAGTGCCTACTACTAGAAAGATATCAGTGCTAACTTAACCTATGGACTCTCCAGGGGTAGTACACTGTGCCAAGAACTGAGAGACACGATCTGCATGAACACGAATTAATAAAGAACTACACAGACTACTAGGCCAATTATACTGGAAAAAGGATGAATTAATGGATAAATTTCCACAGTGATGAATTTGAGTCACTACCATTTTCAAATAAGTCAAGAAGTCCTTACATTCCTGCATTCAGGTATCTATTTCAGTAGGTATTTAGAATCAATAACAATACACAGCTGACACCTGAACCCATTATGGATCATATTCTATCTTCAGTAGACAGCTTGAGACAGAAACCTGCAAAGGTTTAGGTACACAGATGGGTAAATACTTAGAGTGATTAGACTCCACATATTAGATAGGTCAGCACAGCAGAATTCCATCTGAATATCAAAGACAGTAACTTTCCTGAAAGCTAAGCATAACTACTGTCAGTGGCTCCGTGTCCCAGTAAAGACACTTCAGATGAGTATCTAACATCCTTGAATTAACTCTACTTAGTGAATTTGCACAGAACATACCATTATGCAGGCAGTAATGTCTTCTACATTACCTCCAAGGTTCAAGGGTGGGTGAAGGCGTCCTTCAGGGAGCCTGGTGTGAGGCTGAGGATGGCCGCAATGAACTGATGGCATTGCAGCCCAGTGCTGGATGCAAGCCCTGCAGTAGGTGTGCCCAAAGGGGACAATACTGGCAGAGACAGATGGGGCACATCTCCTCCTCAGGGCCCTCTGCCATCTGCCTGCACCTCCTGGCTCACATCTACAGCTTTCCCAGCACAGAGGGGCTCCCAGATGGCTCACTGGAGGCTGCCTCTCACAGAGTGGAACTTTACAGCCACTCCCTCTGTTGTGAGGTCATGGTGTGACAGTGACTCTCCAGTGACATCACAAAGCACCCAGATACAGGCTTAGCTTTGTTTCCTAGTAGCTGTAACCTCCAGGTATGAGGCATCCATAACACCCCCAGACAACCTATCCCATCTTGCCATCTTCTGAGTTAAAAGTTCTGGCCTAACATCTAACCTAAGATCTCTTACTGTTTAGTTTAAAGCCGGTCTCCCTTATCCTATTACTATCTACCAACGCAAAAGACACCTCCCTCTACTTGATAAGCTCCTTTTAGATACTGGAAGGCCATAATAAGGCATCCCCAAAGCCTTCTCCACATTGAAAAAGCCCACCTCCCTCCATCTCCTTTCACAGAGAGATCCCATAGAGATCTCCCCCCAGGCCTAGGTACTGCAGGTAGGGTCACACAGGAGCAAAGCAGAGGTGGAACAGTGACCTCCCTTTCTGCTAGTCACCTGCCTTTTGATACAGCCCAGGGTACACCTGGCCTTCCAGACTGCAAGTGTACACTGATAGACAAGATACACTGATACACATCAAGCTTTTCATCCACCAAGACCCCTCATTCCTTCTCAGCATGGCTATTCTCTAGGAGTTTTTCTCCTGCTCTGTATACGTATTTAGGAACACTGCAATTCGAGTACAAAACCTTGCAGTTCGTCATGATAAACCTCATTGGGTTCACACAGGCCTGCATTCTGCTCATAAAAAAAAGAAAATGTGCCTGGTTCTTAGCAATGGCATGTGCCAGGTTCTTAGCAACACCAGATAAAGAATTTGTAGATAAGCTGAGAGCTGTATAGAGGAAGAAAAGTCACACTCACCTAGCTACCAAAAGAAATCTCTGACAACACATCTTCTTATAAGTGACCCATATAGCCACTTCTAGCTGGGCCTTGCCCTTCTTGACCCTATCCATATACAGCCTAGGGGCACCGCTGTACTTCCCCCAGGGTATTTATTGTTGCTTCTGCTGCCTGTGTGTTTTCTTCTTGTTCTGCAGTTTGACTAGCAGGTCCTGGTTCAGCCGCATAGGCTTCTTGCCTTCCTTTTCTGACTTCCTACTCTTAGGACTGGACAATTCTCATGCCCTGTGGAAAGCTTACTTAAAGGTCTTATAGCTCTGCTCCCTTGTCCTTGAGGACAGATTCCTAGAGCGTTTTGTCAAGTGACTCCCTAAAGACTGGAAGCAGGCTTTACTAAAATTAAGCTTTCTGATTTTTCTTTTTGTCTGTGATACACCTAAAGAGTGTGAACTCCACTGCCCGATCACTACAGTCCAGGTAGCTTTCAGTTTTGGTGCTGCCAATTGGCTCACTAGTGTTGGTAAGCAACATAGTCAGCACTGCATTCCTCCAGTGAGGTTATATATTACCTGGTTCAGAAAGCTATCCTCTCTACACCCTAGGAGCCTCTTGCATTGCCTGCAGCTTACCATGCTCCTTTTCCAGTAGATGTCAGAGGGGTAGGAGTCCCCTGACAGAACAAAACCTGCAATCTGAATGCCTCCTGTAGCTGGAAGAAGAAGGCTCCATCAACTGGCTCCACTTGATCAGACAGCCTGTAGTAGAACCAAAATGTTTTTTATATGTTGTTTCTAGCTTTATTCACTTAATATATTACCAAAAAAACTGTGTTCCCATTATAACAGTAGGATCTTTCTAACTGTATTCATAAAGTACTAATGCTAACATAGAATGAGTTGAGAACTATACCTTCTTGCTTGAGTTTGCCCCTGTGTGCCCATCTTGTTTCAGGCAATGCTTTCTACTTCTCATTGCACACAATGTCAAGAAACTTGCTCTAATGTGTGGTACAGAATTTTATTTTTTAAAAACTAAAAATCATCAGAATATTTCTAACTTTTCTTTTACCTTAGTCAGTACCATGGTACTTACAAATATAACTTTCTTTCTGTGTAAATAACTCTTCAAGGCTGACTGAGACATATTAGGCACTGCAGAAAATTGCCAAAAGGTCAGCTGGTGCAGGTTCCTCTTCCAGGCCATCAGATCAGCACGCATAGTTTTTGACATCTAATATATTCATTGATTTGTGCCTTAAAACAGAGGATTACTGCTCATCTGTATAGAAGGCATATCACATGAGCATTCAAAACCAAGAACACTGTAGGATTACATAGGGTCATTGATATAGATGTACAGTAAACCAAGGTAAGCCTGCAAAACGAATTGAAGCATGTTGAATTGTGGGGTTACAAAGAGCTGTACCAACAGAATGCATGCCCAGCCCCAAATTTTGGGGACGACCTTACAGGCCAGGCTGACGAGTCAGCAGCCGTTAGAGATTTGCTACCTAATGCCGTGAAACACTCTTTCCAAATTATAGCAGCATCCACTAGTACCAGGATAATTCTATGAAATTTCCACTTAATGCATGTTAATTGGATTATTACTTTAAAGACATGCTCACTGCCCTCACATTAACAACAGTTCTCTCTAATTGTTATTAGACTAACTCCCATACAAATTAATGATTAGGCCATTAAGACTCTGCAGTTGAATTGCCATTAATTCTTACATTTGAGTTAGATACTGAAAGGGCTTTATGAAAGGAAATTCCCTGAAGTATTACTGAATTCTTTCATTCACATACATACATCAAATGTCTGTTAAGGTTTTTTAAACTGTTAAGCTTTCCATCTACTTTTTTCTTTTATCAAATGTTAAGTTGAAATTATCCATTGTCATGTAGAAAGCTATATATAAACTCTTTTATTTCACTTATTGGTAGGCTGTAATCTCTTTCACTGTTGCTGATATAACATTATATAACAGATATTGCATACAAGCTTAACATCAGACTAGGTCAGCATTTTGGAGGCACTCCTGCTCCATCTAATAATATTCAAAGCATTTTGTAGTTTTTGTGTCACTGGGGCATCCTAGATGCCTAGAATCTCAAAGTCAATACCTTTTTTTTTTGAAATAAACTTTGTCACCACTCAAACGTGAGTTAATATCTTAAAATGCTACATGAATTAAGGATTGAATGCCTAAATTACATGAAGGTACTGTTATTATAAGGTTTAGTGCCTCTACTAGGCACTAAACATACTTTTCAGGCAACCATTTACACATTCCATAGTAATACGCTCATCCAAAAACAAGAACAGCTTACATGTGTATGTTTGGCCCCAGCTCCTCATATCTCCTTCAGACTGAGCTTTCTAAATTATCTTCCCTATTACTGAAAATGTAATACACTGAGAAACTGGAGACCTTTCTCTTCATCCCTTTACTCTGATTTTTTTCTAATGTTTTAAATCATCTGTGCACAGTGAATACTTACATTGCTAACATTACTTTACTGAGCACACTACTGTTTTCAAGTTTTGACATTACAAAAATTAGAACTTGCTAGAAATATGCAGCTGTGCTGCTGAAACCAATATCCATTAATTTTACAGACAGAATACCCATGAACTAGAACATATAAAAGATGCATAGCTCTGGATATGATTACTACATGCTTTGGTACAGAAGCAATAAAGACATCTTTGGCATTAATCTAAGTCATCTTACTGCTCACAGTAGTAGAGATCATTTGATATTGGGACCTTCAACATAGATATTAAAATTACCCAGCTGATCTAATCAGGAACATTCAGCAACTCCTTCACAAATGAAGAGCAGTAGCAATCAGCACTTTCTGCTGCTTTTTGAGATGAACTTTTACACATGGATTGCCTAGCAATGTGATTTCAGATTAGCACTACTCACGGGCATGTGTAACCATAACTAAGTGGGTGAATCAGTAAACAGCATGTATGGCTTACCAGATGAAGAATGCTCAGCAGCCTGCAGGACCAAGCATTAAACATGTAGGCTACCTACAGCAGCCAGACAGATGTGTCTTACAGCTACACACATGTAAAGTAGCACAGCCACACAGCATAAAAAGGAAAAATAACTGCTTCTATTTGAATGACACCAGAATATATTCACCTGTGCTTAGTTTACTTACGTGTTTAACAAAATGACCTCAGAACACTGTAATCCCTACAAAGTCAACAAGTTCAGTGCTAAGGGAACATGTTCCTGGCACTGGTTTGGTTGTAACTACTATTTTAATGTTTCACTTCTTCCCTTTGACTCTCCCTTCCTGGAGGACACCAGCTGAAACACACTGTGGGTTCCATATTCTTTTAGCCAGATAGCTACAGCATTGTCACTGACTGTTTTCTTCATGACCTAAGAGAAACTTGGTTCTGTTGCCAGAGAAAAAAAAAATCTTGCTTCTGCTGAATGCATCTCAGGAGACTAGATGGATGGATGGGTCATGACTTAGTGGCTGTACGTGATTATTTTTAATAAATGTTCTTACACAAAAATTGTTAAACCTCTTGGATAACTGAGAAAGACAAAATGCTTTTGGTTAAGAAAAGCAATCATAGAGTCGTTTGATCTGAAAGGGACTCTTAAAGGACCATCTTGTCCAATTCCCCTGGAATGAACAGGGACACCTACAGCTTGATAAGGGTGCTCACAGCCTGCTCCTGCCTGGCCTTGAATTCTCCAAGATGGGGCTTCCACCATGTCTTTGGATGACCTGTGCCAGTGCCTCACCACCCTCAATGTAAAAAACCGTAAGAAGCTACTTCTCCTTGTCCTACCCCCACAGATGCTGCTAGAAAGTCTGTCCCCTTTCTGTGTATACCCTTCAAGATACTGAAAGGCTGCTCTCAGGTCTCCCAAAAGTCTTCTCTTCTTTGTGCTGACCAGCCCCAGATCTCTCAGCATATCCTTTTAGGAGAGTTGTTCCATCCCTCAGATCCTTTTTGTAGCCCTTCTCTGGACTTCCTCCAACAGGTCCATGTTTAATACAGTTACTCCCTTAACATCTATGGCACAGCCTTAAGAACAATCTCCCGTGCAATCAGTAACTAGCTAGCAATGCAAAGTCAGATAATTGTGGAAGGTCACATCATTTTTTCCTACTTCACTGCACTGTCCTTCCTAAACATGGTTTGTCTTTCTGAAATTAATTCACTTTGGCTTTATAATAATGATAATCACTGAAGTGTGAGTCCATTGCCAGAGATGAAGTTGTAGTTGGAACATTTCTGCATAAAAACATAATGATCCTTATCTGGGGTCAGAGGGATCCCTTATCCTTCACAGGATGGTGCATGATGGGGAGACCTTGTTATGAACAAACTTTTAAGTTGAGCAAGTTGCCATTTTCAAATTGATCTTATTTAAAGGAATCATTCTTATGTGCTAAAAAAAAACATTTTTTTTTTTTGGAAGCAAAGGCACAGTACACATCTAAATAGATTAATTGATTTACTGACACTAGAAATCGGTGTGCTAGAACCTTGTCCAACAGAGCTCCTTCCGCAATAATACATAAAGCAGTGGGGAATCCATGTGCTTATATGATTAGATGTGTGTGCTGAGTGGCAGGGACTTGGCTGTATGCTTGGGGTCCTTCAGGTTGAATGTCTTTGTCACTGTGCTGAGAAGGTAAAGGAGACCCTCAGATGCCACTGTGCATCCCTGTGTGAGGAAATGAGATGTAATGGTCCTGTCTATCAAATACAGCTTCAGACTAGCTGCTGCTGTGATACTGAATTAACTATTCTAACTGTACTGTTTGTTTAATATCAAATGTCTCACTCAGATCTGCCTTATTATAGTGCTTTTCTGCTCATCACTCACAATACATGAATGCCCTTAGAATTACCTGACACTTTTTGTGTCCTGCATCTAAACACATACCCTAACATTAAAGCCTTCCTTACATGAGGAATCGAAGAGGTTTTCTGGAAAATGCTGACTTCTTACTGACAGCAGCTTAGTTCTTCAGCCAGCAGTAGGGCATTGCATAGCTGTGGACAACTGTTTGCCTTTAAAGCTTGCATTGTTGGTAGATCTGGTCTCTGCTATTTTGTGACTGACGTGTATCTGCTCTGTGCAGCCAGTGGGGAAATGCAGACTCCTACTTGGAAGAAAAGGGTGGGAAACAGGGAAAGGCTCAGAGCAAACCTGCTATGGAAAACTTTCTGGTTTTCCACTCATTTTAAAGGAAACACAGGAAGAATCTTTTTTTCATTGAACTTTAAATTGACTCTTCTCAGTGGAAGTCTAGCATGGTTATGCATGAACTGAAGATGCCTCCCGCAGTATCTTTTCAATAAAGGCTTTTATTTCATACAGATCTTACTTGTATAAATTAATTTCCTTATCAATTACCCACCTGTAACAAAAGTCAGCATCCAGGCATGGCTCAGATGAGGAACTAATCTAAAGCTTCTGCAATTAAAGCCTAGTTAGACCCTTGTACTACAGCTTGCATGACTCGACTGGATTTCTACAGTAATGTTTTTGCCTGGATTGATAAAGAATTTCATAATTTGATGGTATTTCTGTATCTACTGTCAGACTGCTGTGCTCTATTTGCACATAGAAGACTTATGTTGAGAAAACTCTCAGTGAGCATCAGGCTGCAAGGGAGCAAAATGTAATGTGTTATGTGTAAAATAATAAGTGTATTTTATTTTGATTCTGAAAATGTCAGTGTGGTGGGGAGAGAAGGGATTCCACGAGGAGAACTGAATAGGTCTCTGCATCACCCACAAGAAATTTGATTTAGCCCACCCCTGTGCCACTTCTCCCACAGCCACAACTTCCTCTTATTTTGCTGGCGAATGACTTCACAGATCTATCAGAGAGAAAAAAAAAAAAAAAAGAAAAAAAAAATGTTTGAAGATTTGTAGATCCAGCTTGAAAATTCATTTCCATTGAAATAATGCAAATGGAACTTGAGTATTCTAGTATGACTTATTCTAAGTAATTATAGTAAAAACGTTAAGTATCCAAAAACAAAAAGCTGAAATTGAATCTTTAGCTGTGTTCACTTCATGTATTTTCAAACATGGTGCTAACATATAACTGTCTTAAACTCACGCTGACACTATTAGGGATAGGAGCCTAACTGCATAACCTTAAAGGGACTTGAGCTGCTGAATCAGTGTTCTTCATACCACAAATCCACTGGTGTATAACCCAAGAGCGAATTCCATCTTTTTTTGTTGAAGCACTATGTAATGTAAAATACATTCGTTGGAGTTAACCTTTAAGAGTAAGAATCTCCAGTCCTTGGAAAGGATGTATCTGGGACCTTGTTTAACCAACTGGCTGAAAGTCTGAGGAAGAACACTTTGGCCCATTCTGGATCTGTGGGTATTGCAGAAGCATTTGCTATTATTAATTTACAAAACTGATTGGATTGCAGCCTGTTTAGTTTCATGGGCTTTCCCAGCTCTTGACGCCTTTTTGATTTTCTACATAGTGACATGAGAAGTGCCTTGGGCAGAATGCCCCTATGGTGTGCCTTAATGATGAATTTCCATAAGGGATTCAAAGGAGAGGCTTTAGGTACAGCATTCAAATCTGGGAAAACTCCCAGCTAAACTGCCAGTAGCTGTCAGTTATAAATATTCTGTTTTTTTGGTGGCAATAAGAAATCTGTCAGTGACAAAGCAAACAAATTCTGGTAGATTGGCTTCTGGTATTATGAAATTTGTATCTCTGTTCTAAGTGCACAAGGAAGTTTCTTGGAGCAGTTCTTTCTGAGAAGGAAGATTTTTTAAAGGAAAAAAAAGTGAACTTGATGAACAAGAGGTCAGCTGAAAAGAGTTCTAAATACCAAGAATGGGACATTGTTTTTTTTTTTTCTTAACTATACAAAATGGTTCTTAATGTGTTCTATCCAGCCACAACAATGTTTATTCTAATCACTCTCTGAAGAAAATAAATGGGAGGCTACCAAAAAAAACTAATATGGAGAATAGATTCTTTCTTCAGGGAAGAAAAGGTTTTGATTATGATTAAAGGTGCTTTTACTGGCTGAGTTTTTAAGTAGATGTAATTTCTAATTACTTCAATTATCTCATCAGGATTATGAAGCTAGAGCTATTTTAATCACACGTATAATCAAAAAAATTAATTTTCAAGATGCATTACAAAGCTTATAAGGAAGTTATAGTTCTCTTGCAGTTATGGAGTCAAAGTTTAATATCAGAAGAACAACTACGTAGAATAAGAAGTTGGGAGCACAGTTCATCAATTGAGGAAGCCTGCTTTTCAAGAAGAAAATGCCCGTACTTTATAGCCTTTAAGAATGGACCAATCCCATTCTGATTTCTAGAATTTACTTCTTCAGAAATTTGTGTGCCAGATCCTTACCCAAACAAGTACCTTCTGGTTACATTCTCTAAAAATACATCTGCTTGTACAGCTTACCTTGATGCACACTCATGCTGCAAAGCCTGCAGCAAGCAGGCACTGACAGATTCCAGCCTGCCACCCTGGGAGTTCAATTGTTCTTTATGCATCAAAGACAATTTCCTTCTGATATTCTGAGAAGTGATGTCTGATATAGTCTGCAGCATCCAGGTTGTTTAGCCACAGTCTTTAAGATGTATTACACTGTGATTAACTATAGAAGAACAGTTACATGATCTCACAACCAACACCTCTAACCAGCTGAAACCGAGCTTTGCTTATACAGTTCAGAAAGTGGCAGTAAAAGGGAGGGAGAGGGGCATTTTCATTTACAGCCAAGCGGAAACAGCACTATTACAGAACAGTCTGAACTCCCCAGTCTGTAGTCTGCTAGAATAAATCTGATGTCATTTTCACAGTACAGGTTGCTTCTAAGAATGTTAATTTGAAGTATGAAGTCCATAACGTGAAGCTTAAAAAGTAGAATGTCTAGCTGTTTGTTGTATTTGGATTTATCTGGAGTGCTGCATTCAGCTTTGGAGCATCAGAAGAAGACATAGGGATGTTGGAGCAGGTCCAGAGAAGGTTAAGAGGATGCTCAGAGGACTGGAGCACCTCTGAGATGGAGATGTTGAGAGTCAGTCTTCAGAATGGATGTCTCAGGGGAGACCTTGTAGTGGCCTTTGGTACTTCAAGGAAGCCTGTATGAAAGGTAGAGAAGGGCTCTGTTAGAGAGTGTAGTGATGGGACAAGGGGTAACGGCCTCAATCTAAAAGAAAGTAGATTCTGAGTGAACATAAGAAAGAAGTTATTTACTCAGAGGGCAGTGAGGCCCTGGCATAAGTTGTTTGGAGAAGATGTGGATGCCCATCCCAGGTTGGATGGGGCCTTGGACAACATGGTCTAAGGTAGGTGTCCGTGCTCTTAGCAGAGGTGGAAGTGGAACTAAGTGGTTGGTCTTTAAGGTCTCTTTCAACCCAAACACTTCCATGATTCTAACTCCTGGTTCTGCTGCTAGATAAACTGAAAAACAAAACAATCAGTTGCTGCCATCAACAGGCAGGATATAACTGAAACTGATACATTCATTCTGAAGTTTCTGTAAAAAAAAAAAAAAATCTCATGTTTATGTTGATAATTAAAGAATTCATTACGATTGATGACACTTCCATGAAAAGCAAACAATTGCATTGGCTAGACTAACACTTTCATAGGAGAATAATATAAGAGCTAGAAGGGACTTCTAAAGGTCACCTAGTCCAACTTCCCAGCAACAAACAGGGACCCTTACAGCTCCATCAAGTGCTCAGTGTCTGATCCAGTCTGACCTTGAATATCTCCAAGGATGAGGCATCCACCACATCTTAGGGCAATCTATGCCAGAGCTTCATCACCATTATTGTAAAAAACTTCCTACTTATATCCAAACTCTACCCCCTCTCCTTGAGTTTGAAACCATTTCCCCTTGTCCTGTCGCAACAGACCCTGATAAAGAGACTGTTCTGTTCTTACAGACCTGCTGTGACTTTCCAAGTATTGACTTTCCAAGTATCATTGAGGTGACTATGTCAGCCAATTCCCTCTGGACTCTGTGATGCATCTCGTTGGGGCTCATAGACTTATAGATGTTTGTGATCCTCAGATATCACTGATCCAGATCTTTGCTTACAGCAGGAGGGGCATTGCTCCCCCAGTTTCCATCAAACATTCATAGACTGCAAGAATAATTACTAGTTTTTTCTGATTTTAGGTAGATCTGCAGAGGAAGAAAAACATTAATCCCTCTTTTAATGGAATCCATTGTATGGCTTGTATTTGCCTGAATCTTAATGAATTGATTTCAAGAAAAATGATTCCCAATGCATGACAATGTTATACTGATTCTGGTGCTGGCATATAAAACTTATAATGCTTCTCTGTAGACATGGTAATCCACACTTCTAATGCAGATTCAACAATTTACACAGTAATCTCAAGTGAATTAAGCTGGTCTTAGAAAAATTTTAAATCTCATCTGACTTCTTTCTCCATGGCAGGATTCATGCTGTGTAGGACTCCAAAATACCAATTAATATTTCCCTTTTAATTAGCTTATTCTTATCCATTAGAATTACGCCAAATGATTCTTAACCACCTGTCCTGAATACCTGTGTCTTGCAAGGGAACAGAAACTAAAATTACTGGGGACAGTGCTTTAAGGACCAATATACTTCCCTATGATTTTGTAAGCATGCTGGTCTATCTGTGGCTTCTTGAAACAGATATAACTTCACTCCTGATCACTGATTTCACAGCACAGAAGATGCTACTACAGAGTAGGATAACTTCATTTTGAATTTTTAATAGAGGAGTTTTGTTGTTTTCTTATTTGGAGGCATTCTTTCAAATGCAGGGAAAGGCTTGCTTTAATAAATATTGATACAGTGGACCAGCTGGAAGTGTGAAATTAGGCATTCTTTGGTGAGGAAAGAAGCAATGTTAACCCTTGACTAAAACCAACACAGACAATAGTATATTCTGTTAAATATACTTTGTAAGAAACCCTTCTTCCTCATTTTAGCAGGTAAGAAAGATGTGGAAATCAGTCTAAGATCATACATTTCATACTGAGGTTAAACATCAAGATACAGAATCTTGCTGTTGGTATAGATTTCATGAAGTTTTAATCCGAGACATCATTTCATGTAATGTGATAGATAAGTAGTTTGCATATGCCAGTAAGAACTAAAAAATGCTTCTTTCTGAAGTTTGCAGAAGTAGAACCTGGTGTGTGTGACTTCATAAATACATTTTTCTATATTTTAATGCTATGTCATCTTTGCTCCAGTTGATAAATAAGTGCAGTCTTACATTCCTGAACTTGTGCTAGGAAGTGTGCATGCTATTAACAGCAATACCAAAGGATTATTTATGATTTCTAAGTTACTGCCAAACAAATCAATTAACTGCCAATTTCTTTTTCCACTTTGTCACTCTATTATAACAGAAGTCCTCTAATTGTTTTTATAGACTGAAACCAAGTCAATAAATGCTTTTATTGACTTGTAGGGAGTTCAATATGTGGTTAACATTAAAGTGGATGGCTTCTGGGGAGCTCTGAGAAGTGACTGAGTTCTATAAAATAGATAGATAAATGTTGCAGGTTCTGAAGTGCTAGCAAAAATTTAAAAGGATTTAGTCTGCTGTGTCTTGACTCTTTTGCTCTCGGTGTCTTATCCCTCTATCATGCTTTTTTAGTGAAAAGGATAGGGATTTTTAGTTCAGTATTTGTCATTAACTCTTATGGAGGAAGTGAGTTTGTCAAGTGTGACAGCTAATGGTAGTTTGGTCGTTAGGTTCTGAGGATACTAATCTCTGGGTCACTTTGGGGACCGACAGCTGCAGGGCAAACTCTCAAATCAGGCTTTTCTCTGGAGACAGCATTGATCTAGGATTTAAGCTCAGGGCAAACTACTGAAACAAGTATTCCGCTGCACAGAAGTGAAAGTATTGCTGATTCCTTCCTACGGAGCACAGTACATAGAAAAAGCACAAGAAACCAAACGAGAATTTCTAATGTCATGGTAACAAATTTTCTGGCGTAAGCTGACTTAGATGAGTAACGAGTGGAGGCACACCTTGGAGAAATGGGCAGCAGATTTGGAAAATAAAATGGACAACAGAAAGTCTTTATGCTGCCTTTGTCATAGCTTGTGGCCTAGCCTGCACCAAGATGCATCATTAAGCTTGTGCCTCTGATAGGGTATACAAGAAAAGCTGTAGTGTTATAGTTGGCTTAGAAACACGCAGTAATAGTAAATACAACTTTACAGATCTTTATTTGAAGCTTCATCTAATGTAGCTTAAAGATAACAATTACTTCAAGTACCACAACTAGACTGTTATCTCAGCTGGATTCTGCAAAGCTGAAAGGGAACAAGGCAAACATTCAAAATTAAAATCAGTACATCATGTGGCCACCAGAACTCAGTATGGCAAAAATGCAGTTTTTCAAGATTTTGTCCTTTCAGTATGCCAAGATCTCAATGAAGCCCTTGTTTTTTAAGCTTTATTATGACTTTCTGCTATGTATCTGTCTACAAATTGCTGTCACAGGCAGTGGTGCTGTCCAACACTATTGGTGCATTAAGCATTATATCTTAGAGCTCAAGTAACTTAATACAGTCTGTTATGAAATAGTAACTTCAAGCTAATGTGCAATATTTTGAAGATTAGTTCTGAAAAAAAATCAATGTTTATTGTTAAAGTACAACTCATTTCATGCATGCTGTGTATATTTCTCTATTTCTGACTAGCGAGGATGAATTCAAAAGAACAGCTCAAATTGATTTTATTACTGCCAGCAACAGTGGGGAAATAACCTGTGCCAGGACTATTCTGCACAAGCAGTTATGGAAGATTCAGTTTTGCTGCCATTATAACTTTGATGCTCCTGAAACTTCAAGTGGTATTTTCTGCTGGATGCTGCACTCAGAGTTTACTAAGCTACTGGAAAGATGCCTGAAGCACGGCTGTTATGCCTTTTTAGCCCTATTTTTTGGCCTCAGCATGTCTCTTTTAAAGATAGAAGTGAAATATTTTATCCCAATTAGCATGGAAGAGTTTCTTCAAATTTGAAGGAAATACTGAAATGTGATTTCTAGCAGTCTGTAAAATGATAGCCTGTTTTATCTCAAATGAGAGAGATTTCTCCTATTTTAGCTGCTTTGGTGGAGGAGAGAAGAAAGGTCAAGGGCAGCCAGCCCACAGCAGGGGGTTGGAACTGGGTTGTCATTAAGGTCCCTTCCAAAGCAACTATTCTGTAATTCTATGATTAAAAGTACTGTCTTGAACATTCAGATTTGGAATCCATGAAGGACCAGTACAGCATCCTCCTCCGCAAGGCAAGTTAACTATTGTCACCAGCTTTTCACAACTGGTGCCTTGGCCTACTTGCCATAACAGCTTTTACACTGGAGGCATCAAGTTACCTTAACAGCTTGCCAGCCAGAGATGTGCCTGAAGCCTGTTTCCAGCAGGTATCTGTGTGCGGAATGACTTCTTAGGGAATTAATGTTTTTTGGTTTCTGTTTAAAGCAGCTGTCGATGGTTCTTTAAGTCAACACTCACGTGAGGAAGATCATCATAGAATCATAGACAGGTTCATGAATCAGAGAATTCTAAGTTTTTCCAAGTTTCCACAGAATAAACTTAGTATAACCAAGAACTTCATCCACACATAGGTTCCTCTTAGCATTTTCAAAATATTTACTTGACTCTGAGTAGAAAATACTTGCTACATTTTCAGTAGCTGGGGTGGTCAGATGTTGAACGTAATTCAGAACAGAGCTTAAAAACAATTGCCATTAACAAGGTACTGTGATAAAATATGGTCACATTATGCTTGAAAATAAGAGTTTAATAAGATTCTTGCATGCTATTAAACACAAACATACATTTCTAATCAATTTAAAGTGTGCTGTGGGATAAGTATTTACTGCATAACTATTAAAGGGACTGTTTACCTCAATTTTTAGTATTGAACACGAAATAACATTTGATAAACTAAATGCAAAAAACATCCTACTTAAAATTTGTGAATACGTGCTTTCCAAAAATGTGCATCAGAACTTTACATATCCTGGTGTTTTGAACTAAATACTGTTCACTTCAGTTTGTTTAGAGAAGAGGAAGGACTATGGCTTATGGCTAATTTAATCAAATAGTGAGATTTCTTTCTTGCCTTACCTGCTGCAGATAAATTTATAGGAGGGATATGATGCTTAATTAACCCCATAATTCTTACATATGGATTAATTAGCATATAAATTAGGGTTTCTTCTGTATTGTGTGGAATAGGCTACAGCATCAAACATAATTTATTCTTCTGCAGCTAAGATTTCTGCTTGATTGCTTTAATATGGAAGTATTAGATCTCTTGTCTGCCTTGTGTGCTCTCTACACAACACTACACCTGACAAATAGCATTTCTGAATGTTCAGAGAACGAACAAGGTCCTGATTGCTGTGTGACAGAAATGGAAGTTGTAGGTAAAGATATCTAACAGAAGGAAACCATCAGAGATATATATACCCTTAAACTTCCTGTATTAACTTACTCTAGGCTTCTTATCACTCCTCTTTGTGATAGACCAGAGATGTCTAAGGTAAAAGGTTTAAATAAAAATCATAG
This sequence comes from Perdix hodgsoniae, assembly GCA_035772895.1. NCBI lineage: Eukaryota > Metazoa > Chordata > Aves > Galliformes > Phasianidae > Perdix > Perdix hodgsoniae. The sequence continues at coordinate 1,601,336 of JAPSGF010000065.1, forward strand.
AGTGTAGAACAGAATTTACTGTGGTTTGCACCTTCACAAAGTGTCTTTTTCAGTTGGTTATTTACCCTTGAAATAACCCTATTTACCTTTGAAACAAAAGGTGAGATCACAGCCCCCCAGAGACCTGTGCTCTTGTACACAGCTCAGTGAGAATACTACACAAAAATTCATGCTTCCATTTCTCCTTCTTGGAGCAAACCTCCTTGCAGTATACAGCAGTAAGTTGCTGAACGTCCAGACTCCAAACTGAGTGACATGTCATCTCTCTGAAGGCTGTACTGAGCTATGAGCCTATAGGCTATGTAGGTCTCTCCAAAAGTAATGCCTCCTATTTATTTCCATGTGGACTACAGCAGATACTTAAGGCACAATAACACTATCTACAGAGCAAATTTTCAGCTGCAAAACACTATTTTTCTACACAGTCAGTGCTACTAGCTGTGCATTTTCACCAGTGCTGAACAGGAGCCTGTGTGACGTGGTCGTACAAATCTGCCCTAGCAGAGGTGTCCACTGTGTCACCAACCTTTGAAATGCTGTTCCCATGCCTTGCTGGTTAACTCTGGTTAGGTTTTGGTTATAGTAGAATTACATAGTAAATTTTCCTTGGAACTCATGGCAGAAATCTGTGCTCTGCATTTCCAACAATGAGGAGGAGCAGCCATGATTTGCATTGGTTGGATGGCTTTCAGTTAGAGAGCTCCATGAGTAGAGGTCTGTCACTAGTTGAGTCTCCAGTCAGTTCTTAGTAACTTACCTTGGTGTGTGTACAGCTTTCGAATCACCAACTTTCGGATGAGATGATGAAGTTAAGTTGATTTTGTTGCTGTCCTGCAAATGAATATTTTTCTTTTGGCTTGTTGATGCTATGATAACAAAAATAACTGAAGATACTGAAGGGCATTAAACAGTGCTGATGTTGAGTTGAAATTGTTTCCTTTTTTGTTTTTTTTTTTTAATTGTATCTGAAGAATCAGCCTTTCCTAATGCATTATGCATTAGCTTTAGATGGCATCAGACCAATTAAGAAGCAATTTGATGAAAGTATTGTCTAGGAAACAGTGCACTTCCCCCTTAACCACTGGAATAAAATAAGTTAGCAGGCACATATTCAATACTGGTATTTCATCCACTTTTCTGTAACTGATCAAACCCAAGCTGTGAAGCATGGAAAAGCTGAAATTAAGGTATTGTGCAGGAAATTTGCACACAGTATGAAAATACGTGTGTGTGTGCGTAGCACTTCTGATGTACTTACTATTCTGGAGGCTGACAGAATTGCTTATTACTGCTGACATATCTATTGTGAATAATTGAAGACAGGGTCTTGGCTAAAATGTAATTGTTTGAACTCAGTTTTTCATACCTGAACATCTGTTTGAGATAGATTTTTTTTTTGTTTGAGGCTGAATTTGGCAACCTTACTGTTCTGCTAATGTAGTGCAAAGGAAGGAGGAGGGATGCAGATGACAGGAGGACAGGAGGTGAGCAGAGAGAAGGAGCTAATGGAGCAGTGTCTAAACCAGTCATTAAGTTATTCATTCAGATATGGGGAAGCTAACCTGTGGAACCAAAACATGACAAATCTATTTTGATATCTGCAGCTTAATTTTTCTTTAGACTGTGTCTGTCTGCTCAAAGGAGCTACAAAGCTGCCTCAAATAAAGTCCCACAGCAGGGGTTGGAACTAGACTACCTTTAAGGTCTCTTCAAACCCAACCATTCTATGATTCAATCAATGTTCATGCCAATGTCAGGGAAATCCCAGATGGAGAACTGGATCCAGATGGCTGGATGATGCCCCAAATTTTACTACCTTCGGGGCTGCTGGAGAATTTTTACCAGCTGTTGACTGGAAGCACTTGATTTTCAACCCGTATTTGTAGCTTTGCCCTGAATATAGCTTAGTATTGGATGTGAGAATTAGGTTAAACTTCTGTCTTGGCATTTTTCTTGTCATTGTGTGAATCACAATACATCATTAAAGACTGAGGAAAAAGTGTGTTTGATGATAGTACAGAAGTCGCTATACCATTTCATGAGTGGGGTTAAATTGGTTTAGTACTAATGAGTGGATGAGGCAGTACCAGCATAGATGTGTGATGGTTTAAGTCTGATGGATCGGCTAAAGTAACTAGCCTAAGTGAAGAATAGTGGCATATATTTAATATCTTTATTGATGACCTGGATGAGGGCATTGAGTGCACCCTCAGTAAGTTTGCAGATGACACCAAGTTGGGAGGAAGTGTCGATGTGCTTGGGGGTAGCGAGGGCCTATGGAGGGATCTGGACAGGCTGACTGCTGGGCTGAGGCCAAGAGAATGAAGTTCAACAAGACCAAATGCTGGGTCCTGTACTTTGGCAACAGAAACCCCAGGCAAAGCTACAGGCTTGGAGCAGTGACTGGAAGAATGCATGCAAGAAATGGACCTAGGTATGTTTGTCGACACCTGGCTGAACATAAACCAGCACTGTGCTCAGGTGGCTGAGAAGGCCAATGGCATCCTGGTTTGTATCAGAAGTAGCGCAGTCAGCAGGAGCAGGAGGTGACTGTGAACCTGTACTTGGCACTGCTTAGGCCTCACATCGAATACTGTGTTCATTTTTGGGCCCCTCACTACACATAAGATATTGAGGCTTTGGAGTGTGCCCAGAGAAGGGCAATGAAGCCATGAGGGGTCTGGAGCACAAGTCCTATGGGAGCAGCTGAGGGAACTGAGATTGTTTAGTCTGGTGAAGAGGGAGGCGCAGGGGGGACCTTATCACACTTCACAACTGCCTGAAAGGAGGCTGTGAGGTGGGGGTTGGCCTCTTCTCTTAATTAGCTATAGGACTAGAGGGAATGACCTCACGTTGCACCAGGCCACATATGAGTAAAAATTTCTTCTCCAAAAGAGTGGTCAGGTGCTGGAACAGGCTGTCCAGGGAGGTGGAGTCACTATCCTTGGTGGGGTTCAAAAAATATGTGGTACTAAGGAGCATGGTTTACTGGGGAAATACTGGTAATAGATGGGACAGTTGAATTAGAGGGCCTTCCATGTTTTTTCCAGCCTTGGTGATTCTATGACTCTATTGCTAGCATCTTGAATATTTGGGTGTAAAGTGGTCTTTTGCAGGCTATGGTTCATCATTAATAAAACACCTGGTGAAATTACAATGAAGTGGCCAAGAATGAAAACTACTAGCACAATTAGTTCCTCTGCCTTTCACACCTGGGAATCAAATATGGTGATTAAATGATTCCCTTAAGGAAATTTAACCTAGAATGAGCAAAAACAATCATTTGTGCCTGATGCTTGAATCAGAAATTTGGCTTTTGCAAGATCCTATAAGGCAGCGATGCTGAATCCTCATTTCTAGTATCTTATTTCACTCTCAGTTTGCCATAAGGTACAATGCTTTTAAGGCTGACACAAGCCATTGTCTATTAGAGAAACAAGCTTTTGAAGAATAAAAGGGATAACCAAAAAGGCTAAATTGCACTAGAAGTTTTACCTAGGAATTGCATCTTGCAGTATAAAGTAGCCTTTGTGTTTGTAACTTTATTGCAAGGCTGAAGTAACACCAAAATTACAGTGCATGTTATAAAAGCGTGGGCAACTCAATAGTGAAGTGGAGAAATAACAGTGTAACTGAAATAAAAACTGTCATAATCTGACACTGCACAAAGATTGCCCATGAGGAAATAAGGAAACTGAAATCATTGAAATCACTATCACTATGCAGAATGTTGCTTTATCATATACAGCAGTAGATGGAATTAACTGTCAGGATTTTGCATATCTTCATATTCTGCTTCCAAAATGAGATCAGTCATTCAGACCAGACAGCATTAAAGCTTAGCTTCCTGTTGGTGAACACAGAACATCTACCAACCCCTCCTCACCATGCACTAGTTTAGATGAACTTTTGCAAATGGTACAATGAAAGGGGAACAACTAAGATAAAGAATAAAATATTCACAAATCTGGCCATAATACAAGGATGGGAAAGCAGGTGAAAAACAGAGCTGTAAATCTCATGGCACTCCTGTCTTTTCTGTCTGTAATTACTGTGATTTACTGTCTATTCAGCATATGCAGAGGAATCAGGTAAGGCAGTTAGTGCTGGGGCTTAGGTATTTGAATATTACTTAAGAAAAGCTTTGATCTATTGTAGATTCCTTTATGATACACTCAGAATTCATCACAAATCTTTCTACAAACCTGAGCTGAAACTAAATATACTCACATGAAATATGTGTTACCCTTGACCACTTCTTAATCCAACTTTAGATTGAAGTGATGTAACATCCTGGCACCTGTCAGACGTGTGTTTTAAAATGATGGTCAGATGGGATTCCAGCATTTGCAATGAGCTGTTCTGTTGTGGCAGAATACTGCCTCATAGCTAGGGGTGGGATGGCTTAGCCACTGAGCTTTTGTCCCATATTGTTTCACCCTCCGTAGTTTTTTGTATGTAAACGTGTAAAACAATTCTGCAGGAGGAGAGGTGTGGTGATCCTAATAGGACAACCTAATTCACTTCTGAAACAAGGGACAAAGTATGGAACTAATGCACTGGATAAGGCTTTGCTTGCCTAATGCATTGTCATGTTAGAATGGTTGCTGAGATTGTCACATTTGTATAAATGAGAAAATTATCATTTTTCTAAAGCAGGATTTTTTGTATCTAGAAATAAGAGCTCCTGGATTAAAAGTCATTAGGGAGGCAAAGTATTATCTTGCTGTGAAACAGAACCTGCTTTCTGTGATGGGATTTGATTCATCTTGACTGAAATATGAACAAGCCTGACTATTTACTTGAAAAGATTGGTCCAAGGTCGAATGGTTTAAAAACTTTACCATGTAATTCACAGATGGAGAACCTTGTCTTGATTCCCAACAATATAAAGGAGCTTTCTTGATATGAGTTATGGGAAGTTAGGGGCATATCATTTACTTACTGACCATTTCTGAATATACAAGTTAAAACCTGAAGAAAACAAAACAGACTTGTTGTTTTTAATATCTGCTGAAGCAGTTTAAAATATCCCCTGCATCTAGGTAATATCACTAGGTACTCATTTTAAAACTGCATATTGTACTTGAAGACTTAAATATAACAGCAAAACTGATGAAATGACCCACACAAACAAGCTGATCCTGTTTTCTTAAGTTTCTGCTTAGAGTTCAAGATAGGAAGCTTTCTTGTGGGATCAAATGCTGGGATTAAATCTAATGATACTGTGGAAATTCTGAGTAAATTTTCTTAAATTATTTGATCTTGAACTCAAATCAAGTTTCATACTGGGGTTCTGTTAGCCCGAATGGACCATAGATATTCTAGCTAAGTATGTGTAGGTTCCTCCTCTCTACCAACTCTTTTTCATCCAACATTACTCAGAGTTAGGAGAAAAAACAAGCAAAGGGAAAAGGTAAGTGGAATTTTCAAAGCAAGATGCAGTAAGAAGTGCAGCTGGAATTATTTTACTTTGATGAATAAGTTAATGTGGCAGTGAAAAGGAGTCCTGAAAATGTTCCAGCTTCAAATGAAACACATGCCTATCTATGCAGGTTCAGTGATGTCAAGAAGCAGCCCCATGTGTGCCACATGCAAACCAGAAGTTAATTTCTGTTTAGCACAGCATGTGCAACTAGCTTCAAGCTAGTTTCACAACAGGTATAGGTCACAAACTGGGCAGGTCCCCAGGGAAGGGCTCAGAATTCACGCTGCCTCTACCCCCACACTACAGCTGTGTCATCCCCAGTCTGAAAAACACCCCATGCCTCCTCTTTCTGAGAACTATTTTAGTGCTCTGTTCTGCTTAACATAGTCTGAAAGGAAAATGTAAAGAAGAGATGATACCCAGTGCTTTGAGGGGAGAAAAAGGTTCCATAACTTCTGGACTCTGTTCTGGAGACTTATTTAGCTACAACTGCTGGCACTACAGAGAGGCCTGTGGTTTTCACTGCATTGCATATCAGTGCACAAATTAAAAAGTTTTAATAAATTTATTCCATGTCCTGGAAGAACAGGGAGGACAGCCTTCTGGCTAGGCCCCTTTATCCCCTTATCTGGGTTTGGGCTTTTTTTGGGTATAATTAGACAAGTTCAGTCAACCCACTGGAAAAGAGGTGAGCAAGGAAACTTATACTACAGAACTGACAAGCTAATTCCCATTTGTAGGGGAACTGACAGGGTTTGAACTGGTGATGGAGCACCTGGTGAAGGGGCACAGCTGCCCAGGGAGCACAACCAGATTGTGTGCACTTGTGTTTCCCACATGACCAGAAGGGCTGCACCCAGGGTGGAACCACCATAAGCTTATATAAAGGCCAGCCACTGATAGGAAAGCATTTCTTAGATTTGGGCTGCTTCCTGAGGAGGGGAGCTGCGTAGCAAGAAAACGTCTTCACCAGCTGGGTGAGTTCAACTCTTCTTCCTGTGTGTGTCTGTTGGTTTATCCATGGATACTTTACTTATTGTCAGGAACTATTTTGTTTCTTTGTGCATAGAATGCTCTTGAACTGTATAACAGGATCTGTCCTACAGTATGGGTTGTAGTACAGCTTATGTTTTAATTATAGCCTCATGTCCTGTTGCAGCTTTTCTTTGTTAAAAGTTGCCTGTTTAGAATGTCACAGCTTACTTTAACCCCCTTTTCTTAACGGTAGAGAAGCGTCAGCACTTATGCTAGTGTCCATCCCAGTATATTTGAGATGTGTCAGAACCTATGAAGTCTTCCTGCTTGCTTTTGCTGCAGTGGGGTGTGCAGGCCTCTACTTAGGGAAGTAGTGGTGGATGTGCCCAGCTGTAAGGGTGTAACTTACAAATGGTAAGTGGCATTGCTTAAACAGATGTCTTTTCAAATAATGTCCTTGAGATGTAGAGCAAGTAACTCTGCTTTAGGATGTAAAAAGTTTGTTTAGAGGACAATGAGACCAGTAGCTGTTTGCCTATTTAATTCTACAGGATGTTACAGTTAAGTAGTATAGTTTATGTGAGATAATGAGTTCTGATGTCCAAAGCTGCAATACAGCACTGAAACAACATATTAGTAATACTGACTACGTATGTACTTTCCAAGTATTAAGTAGTTACAAAAACACATCTCAATGTACTGGTTTCTAACAAGCATCCAAGTATATATATATATATATATATATATATGTATATATTTCTTCTTCTTTTTTTTAAGGTGTCCATGGTCTGCAGCTATTGCAATGATACTTTATCACTACAGTCAGGAACAGATCGCAAAGATGCACAAAGTGAAATTGCAGAGTACAAAATGTGCGTTTCTTTTAGAGAATAACTGAATTATAAATAAATCTATCTGTGGGGACAGGCTGAGAGAGTTGGGGCTCTTGAGGCTGGGGAAGAGAAGGCTCTAGGGAGACCTTATAGCCTTTCCAGTAGCTGCAGGGGGCCTATAGGAAAGCTGGGGAGGGATATTTTATAAGAGCAGGTAGTGATTGGATGAAGGGAGATGGCTTTAAACTGGAAGAGGGTAGATTTAGACTAGATATTAGGAAGAAATTATTTCCTACGAGGGCGATGAGACACTGGAACAGGTTGCCCAGTGAGGCTGTGGATGCCCCCCTCCCTGGGAGCGCTCCAGGCCAGGCTGGATGGGGCTGTGAGCAGCCTGGGCTATGGGAGGTGTCCCTGCCTACAGCAGGGGTTGGAGCCAGGTGATCTGAAAGGTCCCTTCCAACCCAGAGCATTCTATGATTCTGTTTGCTCTTGAATGTCCTTGGAGGACATATGGCCAAGAATTGAGGTAAAAGTTCTTCTGACATTGGTAGAAGATTCTAGTTGATTAGAGACAGTGTTACAGCTGTGTGAATCAGCAGTATTCCTTTAATTCATAGGAAATGGTGGAACCAAGTTCTAATGAAACAGGTGAGATCCCATTTTTGCAGTAGGGTATCTAAGTGGAGACCAGTCAGTTCCCAGTTAGGTGTGTGCTGGCAGAGCCCTCTGTTTTTTTCAGACCATTGGAACAGAAATACAGCAAGTCCCTTGCAATATTCCCTTCTTTGGTTTAGGTGAGTGACTTTCAAAAATACTACAGTTAAACACAGCTGTGCAGTTTCTTTGTGCTTTGATTTTTCACTTGTGTCCTGATGTTTAATAAATTGAATCACCTGTGAGTTGTGTTCCACCCCACAAGAGCTGATTTTCTAAGTTTTTTTTTTGAACATTGTTCCATCTCTGTTTTAGAAAGAGTTGAGGGTACTTTAACATGCTTGAAGTCATGGAATAAATGGCCATCACCAGTTTTCTTGGGTCTCTATATCTCCTGTTAACATATCAGTATAATGCAGTGCTCCCGGGAAGTGCAGTATGGAAGTAAAGCAGACCTGTGTGGCAGGGAGCACACCTCACCTCAGTTCTGTCACAGTTGTATTTGAGGAGCAGTTCCTTAATATTTCTCAGCAATTTTCAGCCCGGCTCTCTTACAGTATGATGGGTCCTCCTTCTGAAAATGGAACTGTTCTCCAGCCAGTAACTGAAGGGACCTAAGGATGACTTCAAACCCATTCTGTTTCTGTGCTCCTGGAACAGAGCTGTTCTGCAGCGTCCCTTATTTCCCTGTCATCTCAGGCTGATTTGGGTTATGCACCAGTTTACTGAAGCAAAAACTGATCACAGTAATTGAAGCAGTGCTACCTCTAACACCTACAGGAGTAATGATGAGTTTAAAAGGCTCTGCTCTGTGCTAGTTTATGTGATAACAGAGACATGTTGTGAAGTATGAGTTGGTTCCTGCTTTCCTTCTGTGTCCATCTCTTGTTTTGGGGTGGTGTTGATCAACCTGTACAAGCACAGGAACATCTGTATGAATCCATGTAATCAGTTCTGTAGTATTCTGCTTAGAAGGCCAAGGAAAGTTGTTGGCCCAGCTCACTTTGACTGCATTTCCTGAAGCCACTGTGCCAAGGAAGGCAGAATTGGGTCTTGATGGCTGCTTTGTTGAGGTGCAGAGGCACATTCAAGCCTGCACCAGCTTTGCTGTTGCCTTGAAGATCTGCAACAATTTGTACTCTCGTGAGCTGCACACCCTTGGTCGTGCCTGTGGCCAAGCTTGGAATAGCTCCAGGAAGAAGTTTGTGGAAAAGACGTAGAGAAGCCAAACTCTCCAGCGTTCCCCTTGTAAATGAATCTTGAAACAGCACTGCTCCACCATCTGCCAAATTCCTGAGAAGAGATTCAATACCTTCCCTGAGGGATACAGATTCAATATACATAGCTGAGCCACCCATGACTGAAATTAACTCTTTTGTCAGGATCTATGTGGCTCCTGGCTCATGCAAAGCAAGTAGAACAGCCATTCCTGTCCCCATCCTGCTCCCTCCTTCCAAATGCAACAGTGTGTGTATGCAGTTCAAGAACCAACATACAAAAAATAAATCCTGTGTTTTAATAAGTTGTTTCTGTAATAAGGGCTCTTTGCCAGAAATATGTGGGATGTTATCCTAGGTTCTGTGAAATGGATTTTAAGCAGCTGTTTATATAAAACATGAGTGATGAATTAACTCATTTCAGTGCATGTTCATAGTATTGCATATCATAACAGCTTGTTCCAAGAGTGGACCAGTACTGCTGTGGCACTGGAGCAGCAGGGGAGTTTTGCATAGTGAAAATATAGGTGCTTATGCTGTCATTTTCATTATGGTGTGAACTCTGGATTATCTCTTCAATGATCAGAATTTCCATAAACATGGAGAAAACCACCTAGATGAAAGCACCTAAAATGACAGCCTGTATTTCTAGATGGGATAGGACTACTGGATGTCAGTGACAAAAACAACGTGATCAGTTTAGAAAATCTGGTTATTCTTATAGACTGAACAAATGGAATTAGACTCCTGAAATGTTCTGCACTTCTGCTTCTGTAGAACTGGACTTTTCGGGTCTGGGGAGGTCCCTACTTGACAGTGCTGAATGCTCATACATCAGACTGCTGTTCTAACAAGGATCCATTCTCACCTGTGACAGTGGAATGTATCAGTTACCAACTATATGACCAAAAACACCCTGGATATTCAGTTTGGGGACTCTTTTTGTAACTTTTTGTGGATTGTAATCTATCTCATGCCTGGCCTTCAAAGTTGACACTATTTCAAGTCTCTAGCAGGCAGAATGTATTGTAAGTGGTAAGGAAGAAAATACCACTACTGATCATTCTTGTAAAAACAGCTTTCTGAATGCTTAGTCCATTTCTAGGCTAAAAGACAGTTCCTCTTGCTACATGAGTAAATCAGTCTCATTTTATGCTCATCTTAATTTGTTGAGACTAATAGAACTGATTCTCTTTGCTATCTTGGTATTTTTATGGATTATTTGTGTCTGCTAGGTTGTTCTAGATCCTTCTGTAAGCAGTAGTGTCATACATGTAAAGGCAGAGCATGACTGTGAAATGCATTTTTGCCAAAGTATTGAAGGAAGAGCAGGGAGCTGCTTCACTTATTTGAAATCCTGCTTAGAGAATAAGGGAACTAGTAGGTTGGGATAAGTACTGCTCTAAAAATATTTTTTAAATTAGGTTGTTACCCAATGTGTCACCTGGCAGTAAGAAATAGAGTATCCCATCTGGTTATATGACAGATCCTCTGCCAAAGGTAATGGGCTGCAGCTGTAAGTTCTCTGGGAAAGATCAATTTCATAGCTGCCCCAGACATACCTTCTTACATATACTGCAATCTGAGATTGAAATACGTGAGAAACTATTTGATATTTAATTGATACATGGTCTTAGGATTCCTGAGGTGACTAAAGAGCTTAAGCTTCTATTCTTCTTGCTGAAGAAGGCTCTTGAAAGCTTGCAGTTTTGTTAATAGCATCAGCTTTCACTTGTACTTGTGCACCATGATGATAAAAACATTGATGTGAACTCTTGTTTGAGTATTTCTGTTTGAATGTGAAAGCTGCTGCATCTTAACTCCAAAATCTGTTTTTATTGCTAGCTATTAGCCTAAAATCTTTCAAAGAAAAATGCATGGTAACAGACTGACTGGCCAGCAGTAGTCTGTTCCAACTGTGCAACAGCATATTCCACAATGCTGGTGCCCCATGGGAGCTGCAACAATATTCCTATTGTGTTCTGCTCAAATGTGTCTTCCCATTCCCAGGCTCTTTGCTGGAGGGCTGAGCAGGAGAGGTCGTGCAGCTGTGAAAGGAACAGCAGCCAAATTTCATTCTGTGCTTGAGCTGATTCAACTGCTGCTGCCGTTCCAGTACTCAGCCTCTGGCTCTGAGGCCTGTTTGTTCAAGTGGTAATTCCTGGATACCTTGAAAGCTCTTTATTGTGTGTATGGAAATGTATTAGACCGAGTGATGTATCAGAATGGCTGAAAGCTGATCAGCAACGTAAGGCTTTATTTGGCCCTACCAATTTTCCACAAAACCACTGCAAAGTATGAAGCTGCTTTTCAGAAGTCTCCATTATAACCCACTTCAAGAAGAGCCTTTATCTTAACTCATTGAAAACAGACAAAACCCACCAAGCTTTTTCTCAGATTCCTCATGTCTCTGGAACTTGAAGAGGAAGTCAATACTTGACCTGCTGAGATCACTTGCCCAGCAAGGTAGCTTTCTCTCCCACATAAGACCTTTCCTCCATTTTTGCTAACCTTTGAGTCTCTCAAGCTGCCCTGCAGCTGTAATCCTTCAGCAGCTCACCAAAGTAAATAGTTTGGGGAGGATAAAAACAAAGGAACCTTTAGTAGCATCCTTTTCTTATAAGCACCCTGAAGAATCTGTTTCTGTCAACGCACACGAGGTTCTCGCTGTTACTTCCTGGTGGTGGGCCTCACTGAGCCACCATACAGAAATTACTAAAACTAGGGCATGATGCAAAATGAAGATTAAACATTCAGAGGCTTCCTTTTTTTGTGGAAGGAAGGATCCATTCTGTGTGCACGCTGAGTGCAGGTTTGCTGCCAGGCAGGTGGGCACAGCAGTTGGCACAGCAGCCCTCCATGCTGGGTCTTAATCTGCTTGGTAACTTTGGCCAAGAGTAATTCTGTTACTTTTAGGCTATACCTGCTGCTGTCTCCTTTTCTGGAGGAACAGAAGTACCATCCAGAGTACAATTAATCCTCCTTTTTTCTTGGAGCCAATAAAAAAGAAATTTGACATCAAAGTCCAGATCTTAATGCTACTTAAGCCTCTGACTCAGAGCAGTATATATTTTTAACTGAAAGTTATTGCAATCAGAATAGCAGGTAGCAGCACTTCCTGAACTTCACATCTCTGATTTGTATTGATTTTTAAAGTCAGATTACAAAAAAAATAAAACAGCTGTAGTTTTTCTGGAGTAGAACATTGTACCAAAATCAAACCAAAAAAAAGGTTCTGGCTCCCTGCTGACATCTGGAAGTGCAGTAAGTACAGGAAAAACTGCCTGAATCACAAGGACTGCGTTTAGAAAAGTGAGTTACTCAGCTATGTTACTATTCTAGGGAGAAAGCAGAGCAGTACACAAAATGAGCAAGGGATACTTTGCAAAACATTTGGGTTGAGTAGTAACAAGTCCCATGGAGAACTTGCTGTGTTCTTCCCTGAAGTTCACCTGTGCTGAGAAACATCACTCTGTAGAAACACCTGAACTTCATTTTTAACTAATGAAAGAACAGTTTGCTTCTAGTGTAGATCTGAGCTTGCGTGTGTTACAGTGCAGTTTGTTGTGCTGTATGATTACTGCTTGGTTCAAAACCTTATTGCATGCTTCCAAGGAAACTGCAGAGAGAGCTAAGCTTGTGTGAGTACTGACTGCATGTGAAGTCTGTGAGGAGTAGCTTGTTGCAATAGGTTCCATTTCAGGTTGGTTCTGCAGAGTGTGAACTTAGTAAGGCAATCTGTTTACAATTGAGCTTTCCCTATGGCACTAGGCAGATTCTTTCTGGAGGGGGAGTAGGGCCAAAAACAGCAATAGGCTTGCTACTAAGCAAACAGGACCAACTCTCAGTAAGACAACAAAAACCTTCTGTAGTATCACCTTTTCTAGATTTGTTTCAGTTTAACTGATGGCCCTTACATCCGTTAGAAGCCATTTAGGTAACATCAACCCAAGAGAAGTATGTTTATTCTAGTATTAAAAGTCAGCTAATTGTGTCCATGATGGCAGGTTTTAGCCAGCAGATGGCAAAGCCTCTGACTTGGTGAGGTACAGGACTGCAAGTGCAATTTCAGGCTGATTTGGCCCATGTAAACAAAGCTGTGCATGCAGTCTGCAATCAAGTGAGCACATGTGCACAGCTGTGTTTATCTGACACATTGCAAATCAGGCTTCTCTTTCTAAATAGCACGCTGACAAGAGCAAGGTCATGGAAATCTTCCTATTAGCACTGAAGTTGATGTTCTATAAATACTTTAAGAGTTTGAAAATTGGGATTCTAACTTCTCACAGAGGACTGCCTTTTAATGTTTCAACCTTCACTTGCATGTACCCAACTACAGGGCCATAAGGAAGATAGCTAGAAAAAGTCTTAGATAATAGATTGACTTTGAGTAAATAAATAAAAAAATTAATACCTACCTCAGACTTTCAAAGTGTTAACAACGAAATACATGGTTGTGGCATCTCCAGTCTGTTGCACAGGGCTTCTATTTCCCACTAGAGTTCACTGAAATTGTAAGAGTACAGTCTGTGCTGAAGGTGGGCTTGAAACGCAGTGGCTATTGCTCACAGCAGTAGGGAGCGTGTCAGCGTGCCTTGGGGGTTCTGTTGTTAAGTTAATTTTTAATTGAATTTTCTCAGCCCATTTTGGGAAAGACAGACCACGGGCTTTCAGAAGTTAGTAAATAAGATGAATGCACTTACTGCAGCTGACAGCATGTCAACAATACAGCTATGAGATAGATGACAGGTATAAGGGCTGCTGACAGCCTGGAAGGTATTTTAGAAAGCTTGTTCAAGACCTCGCTTTGAAGGGAGGAACATCATCTTCTCATATCTGAGAGCTGCATTTGGACACAGCTGGGGGTGTTTCAATCAAACTGCAGGCAGCGAGAAGTCAGGGCTGGTGGTGAGCAATTCATGTAGAGTAAACTTTGTCTGCTACAGCATCCACCTCTTCTGATAAATCTTCAATAGATTTTTTTCCTATGGACTGGTATTCATCAACCAAGCCAAGCATGTATTCTGTCTCTACAAGATCTTAGTAGATTACTGCTTAAAATCCAAGAGACCAAGCAGTGTACAAGTCAAGATGCTTTAGTACTATAATCTACTGCTACTCTGTGTATTGCAGAAGTGTGTATCCAGAAGATGGTACTGCCTGCGTAGCAGCACTGAGCTGTGCTGCTTCCTTTGCATGGCTACTGGAGCATAGCTGGTGAGCATAAGTATGTATACTTGCCTCTGCTTGGCACAGCTTCTGGGAATGCAGGGAGTCATCTGCTAAGTAGAAAAGCTGGGAAATAGCTGCAGGTTTTTATTTTTTTTATCCCTGGTTGTTGTGCCAAGGTTTGGTACACCTGACTGTGAAGCTTTCTCCATAACTCTTAAAATGAGGTACATGAATAATCAGAAAGCTTTAGAAAACTCGTGTTAATTCCATGCAAAATGATGCAGCTAGAAGCTTTTCCAGAAATGCCGTGAAATCACAGCACTGAAGATATTTGTAAAGCAGCTAGGAGGATACCACACACACATTAACTTGTGGTTTTGGAGAAGTTGGCTGAGGAGCCACTTGGACAGAATGAGGACCAGGAGAGCTGCTGAGAGGCTTCCCTGATCAGAGCAAAAATAAGTCACTAGAAGCCCTTATGTGGAACAAAAAGGAAACAAAAAAGAATTGTATGGCTCTTAAATTCTTTTCTCCCTGTTGCACTTTGCTTATGTGGTATCTTATCTGTGCTACGAAGTGTTCTATTTTAGCTGGCTTTCTATTTGCCTAGAAGTATTGAAAGGTAAGCTTTATGTGCAGGTTCCAATTTAATGACCAGATGTTTGTATCTGTGACTGTGAAATGAGATTTTTTTTCTTCTTAAGTGAAGAACTATACCAAGTATAGCAATATGCAATGAAGTAACTACATTTGCTGTCTACCTGTACTTGAGAAAAGGGAAAAGAATAACATTTGTTTCATATTTCAACTTACTGTTGTGCCATGAGATGACTTTTCCAGTCTTCCTTTCTCAAAGTATCTTCTTACTGAAATAAAATTAAAGGAAGCAGATCTAAGAAAGGCTTTTTAAGTTATGTTTAGTCAAAACTGTAAATCTCCAACTCTCTAGAAGCTGGGTGACTTGTGCAGTCTTAGTACATTCTGAACATACATGTGGTCAGATCATCTGAGAAATGTGTGCTTTTTGTGCTAAATATACCTGTGCAGAAATTCACCTTCTGTTGTCTACCTCCTGTTTCACCCAGCCAGTAGAACTCAGCGTAGCTTTGGCACAGAGCTGGGTCCCCCCCAGGCACTTCTGGACTTTGAGGACACTTTTAACAAAAGTATAACCTTTAAAAGCTGTAACTCCACAAAGAAAGCTTATCTTTCAAGGCCCTATGCATTGAGAGTAGCAATCCATGCAGGCTCCCAGTGACTGTTTAGTGTAAATCTACCAGTAATTTGGGGTAAGTCAGAGAACTTAAGAACAAACAGAAAATGTGACAGTATATTAGTGGTGCATACCTCACATGAGAGATGCATACCTTCTCTTAGGAAGCTTCTGGAGATCCCGTTTGCCTTTGCATCTACTATAGTATCATCATCATACTATATATATACTGATGTCAGTTGGATGCTGAGATAGTGCAACTTACCCCCACTTCGGTAGGATGGGCTTGGATAAGTAAGTAAATAAATACAGGGAAGGGTTATACCCTGTCAGACTGGATTCAACCGAGTTCATCTGGTCCTGAAATGTCAGAGCGATGCCACATGGCAAAGTGAAATTCCTGACCCTTGGCTGCAGTCTGTACAGAAGGTAGGAATTTACGCATGTGAAAGGGAAGATTGTTTTTGGTCTCTGACACAATGAGGGTCTAAGACCCTCTTGGGAAAACAGTTAAGGACAGGACATTAAAGAAGCATGATATCAGCTTGGTCCTAAATGGCTCAACTTGATTTTAAAAATAACTCTGGCTGTGTGGATTAGGAAAAAAAGTGATGGGGGGGAAAAAACAGCTAGAAAACTTCAGCTGTGCTGTTTCAAGTCCCAGTAAAACTTCCAAGGAAGAGCTCTGCACTGCAAAGCCTTGAGCAAATTAATTCTGAGTGCCTCTTACATAATTGAGGAATGCTTACTCTGTCACCTGGAAACTTAGGATGCTGTAGTCAGTATCTTACATACTTTGCAGCTGTGCAATAGACCTGTCAGTAAAGAATTAGCTCTAATTAAAATTACATGAGATCTTAATTGTTGAACTACAGTGTTTATTATTGTGGGTTTGGTTTAATACACAAGTAATTTTTGCCACAGTCTGGGCAGAAGGTTAATGGCAGACAACATGTAGGCAATGGGAACCCTGGGCCTTATTACAGCATACTGCAGTTCTGGGAGCAGGAGA
Organism: Perdix hodgsoniae; assembly: GCA_035772895.1. Lineage (NCBI taxonomy): Eukaryota > Metazoa > Chordata > Aves > Galliformes > Phasianidae > Perdix > Perdix hodgsoniae. Next base: position 1,617,843 of record JAPSGF010000065.1, read on the forward strand.
GCTGCCTTTGTGTAGGCCATCCTATTTGTGGCTGATAAACTGTATTTCTTCTTACATTAAACTGGATAAATGCTGTAAGATTGGGATAACTGTGTCTTGAATGTGAATACTTGCAGTTTTAATAACTCTTTAATGAATCTGCTATCTCTTTGCCTGATCCTATATTGTCAAGCGTGTGAGAAATGCCAAAGTGAACTTTGAAGGTACATACTTCATAGAAAAAAAGGATTAATGTAGTCCACAAAGACCTCTCTAACATATACTCTAAAAACACAGTAAATGTCACAGGTTACCATTACTCAGTATCAGAGAAAGATTCCAAGCTTTATTTTTTTGCGCAGGTCACTTTGTTACATCTGATTAGCAATATTGGATTTCAGTAAATCAACACATTTTGCGGGATGTGCAGATCAAATACAGCCTTAAACACCAGTAATCAGAAAAAAAGAAATGGTTTTTAAAATACTGTTTTCCTTTCGTGACCACAGCTGCAATATAATGTATCTTGTAGCAATCCAGTGTGTGCTGCACGTGATGACTGATTTTTTTGATCCAGTTTTTCTAATTTGGAGATTAATTGCTCAGATGTGTATCTTCTCGCTCGTTCTCCTGCTTCCTAACACTAGGCACTGTTTAATAATAAAGTAATGATAAAGACGCCATTTAACGATAAAGTAACCTATAAATGTGAGCAGAAAGCACAAAAACATACCTGATGTTTTAATAAGGACTTCATTTGCTTATGTTTCCTTAGGCCACAAACCAAGCCTGCTTCCTGCCTTTTTGATGGGGATTGCCAATGGGAACTGGGTGTAATGTTCCCTAATGCGTGCTGAAGCCTGGGAAAGCAAGAATACTACATCTGATATTGATATACATTTTAGAGCGGGTCCAGAGGAAGGCCACTGGAGCGATCAAAGGAATGGAACACCTCCCTGCAAGGACAGGCTGAGAGCTGGGGCTTGCAGCATGGAGAAGAGAGGGCTGTGGGGAGAGCTGAGGGCCTGTCAGTATCTAATGGAAAGCTGGGGGCAGACTCTTTAGCGGGGTCTGTGGAGCTAGGACAAGAGGGGATGGTTTCAAACTGAAAGAGGGGAGATTCAGATTGGATATAAGGAAATTTTTATAAGGATGGTTGCACTGGCAGTTTGCTCAGGGAGCTGAGGGAAACACTGCTCTTGGAGACATCCAAGGTCAGGACAGATGGGGTTCTGAGCACCAGATGGACCTGTGGTGCTCCTGTTCATTGCAGGGGAGTTGAGTTAGATGACCATCAAGTGTCCCTTCCAACTCAAAAAAAATTATAATTGTCATATATTCTTCTGTGAACAGTGGCAGATCAATCTAGTGTACAGAACGCAGCAGATGGCAGTTCAGGTGCCCAACATGGGTTAAAGTGTGCCGAGGGCTACTGAGGAAAAAAACTACCAAAAAAAATCCCCAACTTCCTTCCCAAAATTTAATAAAAAAAATAATAATAATTACTGTAATGTGAGTTAAAAATCAAATCTCCATGAAAATCAGGGAAGTGGGGGGGGGGGAGTATTCCAAACTGAGAGTCATGTGGCACACAGATGTCTGGTGGCAGTAATATTTACTGACTAATCCTTAATTCCAGATCTTTTAAAAAATGAAGAGTGGTTTATTGCAATATGGAACTCTGTGTAGACTGTAAAAGTTACTGAAATGAAAATTCTGGTAAGAAAACCTATCAAGAAACCATTGAACTTTATTCCATCTTGGTAACACGGCCTCTCTTGAAATAAAACATTCTTTGGAAAGTTCTGATGGAAAATAATTAAAAGGAAGCACCTAGGCAATGGGATGTGGGTATTTTATTTCTCCCCAAGGCCTCAGATAGCTTGGATAAGCAGGAACAAGGAAACAAAATCAAGGTCTCTTGCATTACTGGATCTACTGTTACTCGGTATCTACATGACTGGATATATCAGCTGGGGGTCAATGCTAAGTTCTCTCCTATGAAAGTAGTGATAATGTGCAGGTAAGGATGGTCTTGGCATGGAATTGTAGACTTTCCACAATATAGAATCCAGCTCACTAAAAATTAAGCCAGTTTCTTAAGTATTCATTTTAATTTGTAGAATACCATTACGTGGAC
>JAPSGF010000065.1:1620061-1667247 GCA_035772895.1 Perdix hodgsoniae
CTTAAATGTTTCCTAATATTCAACCTGAGTATACTAATGCTGCCTGGAATAGTTTGGTTTTTTCTTTCAGTTGAAATTGCAGTTCAAGCAGCATGAGACTTTCCTTTAGAAAAGATGAGGAAGGCTTCCAAAGATAAATTCAGCTTTTAAGGGAAGAGTTTCTTACATTAGTGGTCAAAAGAAACAAGACACCTCTAAATGGAATTTTGGCATAAATGTTTCTCGTTACCAAGGGAAGAAGGGAAAAACATTGTCTATTATCATTAAGTAATTCTCCGACCACCATAAGTAGTCCTGCTTTGTTTCCCTGCTCGCCGTCTCCTTTTTTCCTTATGTGTTTGAGTGCCAAACCCCAGCAGTGATCTGTCAGCTATTTCATAGTTCAGAATCCTGAGCAGGGAGGAGGGTGCCTGCTTGGGACCCATGTCAGCACTGCCTTGTTCCGACTCTTCCCATTTTGTGTGAATTGCATTTCCTGAGAAAGGCACTGGGAACAATTTAAGGGGTCATTCTCAGGTCAGGAATTGGGAAGCTGTTCTCCGTGCCTCTCCATAACAGCTTCTGCTCCTGTATACTGTGAAATTGAAAGTGATTTTCAGCTAGGAGGTGCTAGTATTCCTCATGAATGTGAATAAAATCAGCGTTCCTAAGTCAAGGCTTTGTCACCTTTGCTTTATGAGAATTATTGTAGTGAAAAGCCTACCCTGCAACATTTTTTCTTTAAAGAAGAAACTAAAATACATTAAGTTTCTGGAACTGTGATCAGATGCAGGGAGATTCTGTGCTGATTTTATTAAGAGTATTTTAGATGGATGTGTTTTAACAGGCACGGACTTGTCAAACCTTAAACCCATTAATAGTAATCATATATCTTTGTATTTCCTCCAAATGACAGAAGAAGCCAATTTAGCAGCCTTTATGTCACCTTCTTTTCCTCATCTCATAAAAATGGAGTGCTGCCATTGTTCAGAAACAAGGTTGGAGAAATCAGACTAAGCTGCTGAATACCACTGTGTGCTTGGCTTAAATCCATTCCGGAGACTAAGTGACTCCAAGTCCATTGCCAGCACTGACTAGAATTGTTTTGGTTTTAGCCAAAAGCACAATCTAAGTCCTATCTAAACTAGCGCTCAGTTTCATTGTACATAATTACTAACACCACTGCAACTCCTAGTCTATACATTGCTGTTAGCAGCTAAGTCTGTTGCCTAGACTTGCTTTGAAGAGGGCATGCAACAAAAGCATGATAGATGAGCGGATGTTTGTTTCCAGTTGTAATCTGTGTCTTGTAGCATTTCTGAGCTGATAACGTTTCTCAGTGTGACTCCAAATGTTCACAAGGTACTAGTGAAGAGATTATTTTCAATGCATTCCCAGAATATGTTGATCACCCAGTGCAAGAAGTCCCGCAGGGGAGCAGGAAAGTGGAATGGCTGAGCAAAGACCTGCTGGTCAAACTGAGGGGTAAGATGAAAAATGCACAGAGTGGGAGTAGGGTTGTATGGCCTAGAAATAATACAGGGGTACCATCTGACAGACATGGTCAGAGAGATCGGTGAAGGCAAGGCAGAGGTGGGACTGAGCTTGGAAAGAGATCTGCAGAACGACAACATCCTCTTCCCATTGGAGAGTGTGGAAAGAGGAGCTGGCTTGTGTGCCCTTTCCACCATAAGGTCATATCTGCAAGGAGCAGCTTCTGTGGTGGCTGCCAGGAAGTTGATCTTAGGCAAAATTTTTCTTCTGCCAAGAATTAATCACATAATACCGAATACAATCATGCTCTGGATTTTTTTTTTATGGGGGGGGGATTGAGAGGGAAGGATTAAAATATTTCTCATATTTACTTGACTTTGAAATGATGAATCTAAAATCTTGACTGAATCCCTTGAATCTTTTATTTATCCTGTTTGCTTCCCTTCTGTTGCCCTTAGACACTGCCATTCAGGATGGCATCTCGTTGGCACATTACAAAAACAGAGTCGGACAGGAGCAGCAAAAGCGTTTTGCTGTGTCTTAAATCATTTTCCTGTAGACTTTTTGGAATGAGATAACATGGTGAGCAAATTCAAAACTGTTCAGTAAGTCTAAAGCTCAAGTTTTCCATACATTGATCTAACTTCTTTCCAACAGTACAAATATGGTAGCTAACCCTTGCTGTTGTATGTTTCATGGTTGTAGGTTTCATGTAAGGGTCATGATTTGAGTAGTCTTTCTTGCAGAAGAACTTCAGAATTTTTTTTATGTCTCCTTGCTATGGCTAAACAAGATTGAAGTTAAGGACTAAATGCTAAATGGTGTCACTAAGCCTCCCGGAACCTGAGGTATTGTCTGTGGGGCAGGGATGGAAGGGAAGCACGGTGTCCCATTCCATCTAATTGTGGCCAGCATGAAATTCTGATGGCTTTATACTCTAGAGCTCAGTAAAAGCTTGAGAGGTTTTTAATGCAGCTGAACTGTATGTGTAGCCTCCAACTGTAAATTCAGTAGTTCAGTTATAAAAATGAAGTTGTCACATTCGTTGCATCTTGCCACAATTCACAGGTCTTCATTCTTCCAGGCACTTCAAATAAGGTTCTGGTATTATTAAATATTTTCATGCGCTTTATCGCCATGGTATCAAACTGTATGTATGCTTGAATAGAAATAACATTTTTAAGTAGGGTTTTCCTTTTCAAGCTAAATCATACTGTAAAAATTTTTATGATGCAATACTGGAGAGAATTATTGCTGTCTACATATGAGGTCATGTGTAGTATAATATATGTGATTCCATATGCAAGTAACACTCAGCTGTGATCTTGTCAAGCTAAAGTACAGTAAACAAATGTTAAAAAACAAAAAGACTTCCCCAAAGAATAAGCTAACTGCATACTGAAGTTAAGTGCTGAAGTGTTCTTTAATGTACTGCCATTAGTACACCTACTTTGGGGGAGGGTAAAGCTCTCTGATAACCCATGGGCAGTATTCTAACATATTACTTGTGCCTTTAATTGTACCCTGTTAACCATCAAGCTGTTTGCATTTGATTCCAAGTGCCTTCAGCATTCCTTAAACAGCTTTGAAGATTTCTCCCTGTCTTATAATCCATCAATTTAATTAGTACACAAGATAGCTGATGAGATAAGCAAGCACCTCTCCCAAATAATTGATGTGTCAGTTTTGCAGTAACAGAGTCCTCAGCCTTCTCCTATTATTTACTACAGAACTGAAGAGCAGAGATCTGTTTCTCAGTCTGAGGAATAGGAAAGCCAACACAACTACTACAGCTGTTCTACTACACCACTATGCCAGGACAAATAAAACTCTCACCTATAGCAGTGCAGAACTTGATTGCAAGTTGCTTTAGAAAAGACATAAAGTCTCAAAAATAAATATGTACAACCAGTGTGTCAATACCTTTAGAGACTGTTCCCTCAGCTTTCATAACTTGGGTACTTTTTAATGTCTTATATTGGTATTGAATCGTGGATTTTATTTTGCTTTCATTGAAATAGTCTTGCATATGCACACAGCTGATTATAACTTATTTGCCTGTGGCAGCTAGCCTCGTGTGTATCAAGGTAAAGCTGTTAGAGGCTGAAACCACTTGCGATGTGTATTTGCAATGCCACCATTTGAAGTGATTTTATTGATGTGATTTTTTTCAGTACCACAATAAGGCAGCCTTAGTTGCTAGTTGCTGATTTGTGAACGCTTACATCTTGTCTCAGCATAGTTGATGACTTCTACTGGTTTAAATATTGCAGTATTTGTCATTGCAGATCCAATGTTGCAACTTTCCACTTGTGCAGACCAGGAAGAACTACAAATAAACGTGTTGCACTATTTACTACTCTGCTATTTGTCCATGCTTCTCCCATGTCAGTATTGTCATGTGTTTTCAGTATTTCTGGCTTTACCTACTTCCATGTATGAAACAGCAAAATGTTGGCCTATAGAAAATATCACTTTTCTTAGAGCAAGAGGGGTAGCTGAAGGACCTCAATAAGTAATGACTGTGTCCAGACTTAGTTACTGTAAAACTGCACCTCAAGGTACTCCTCACCACTGTTCCTCTCTTGAGGTATCCTAGCATTAGTGCAGAAGCAGGTTTACTAATTATGTGATTTTCATCTGTTTTTGGAGTGTTAAAGTGGGATGCCATTATAAAATGTGAAAACACTTTCAGCTACTCCTTAAAATTCTCTTATAAGGCAAAGATCCCTTGGCCAATCTTTTGAACCCAAGTCACTGCTCAATTTCTTACGAGTTTGCAGAAAGCCGCAGAGATTTTTGTGATAGAGGGTTCCATTTTTGGCGCCTGAAATAGATAATCTGATTCTGGCACCTGAACCATTAGAACATCTCACAGCACTGCATCAGCTTCAGAGACTGTCAGGTAATCCCACTTACTGCTGTGCTGTCCTTCTATTGGCCATCAGCTCATTGCTTCCTCATCTTCTGCCCAAAGCACCAAAATGTTTGCATGGTTGGAAGGTGAAGTTCATTTCCCATTTTTCTTGGCTGGATTGATAACCCTACAGAAGTGTCAAATAAAACGTTTTGTGGCACAGTAATAGGAAAAAGGAGCAGTGCAATGATATTATATGCAACTTGTGGACAGGAAACAAAATTGCTGTGTTTTCAAGGGCAGTAGCCCAGTTTCCACCATCTTCACTCTGTCAGGAACAACTGCAAGAGTATTAGAGCTGTCATGGAAGGGCCAGGTAAATGAGGAGATCACTTATCAGTGTCAGTGGTAAGATCCTGGATTTAATAGCAAAGCAACAGGAGGAATAAGGATGGCTCGGTAATGGAAGTGCAAAAGCTGCACTTGAGGCAATCAGAAAAGCTCATGGGAATGACAGTGAGCTGCTGTCAGTATATCTCCATGCTGACGAGCAGAAGGGAGGAAGACCTGAAGTTTCATAACAACAAGCTTGAGAAAGTGTGCCAGGTGATGAGCTGCACAGGGACAAATGCCTGAGAAACAAGAATACATGAGTAAAGAAAATCCTTGGAGCTCTTGCTGGGGGAGAGAACGTGTTGTCCATAGGCTACCACGGCACTTCTGAATCTCTGGGGCAAATTCCTCACCTTACCTTTGACATTTGTATTGCTTGGCAAATTATGCATACATGTAATAAGGTTATTTTAGCATTAGAGAATTTTCTTAAGTGAAGTGGATCAGTATGAAGATCCACCACTGAATGTGGACTGTTTAGCTTTTTTTTTTTTTAAAAAAAAAAAGGCAAAATTGGTGCCATCTCATTGAACTGGAAATGTATTCCATGGGACATTTAACAAAGATCTCATGGTCCTTTCTCCAGGTCATTATAACCTTGACCTGCCCTACAGGAAATTCAGACTTGAGAGCTTCTTTCAGCTCCTTTGGCTGCAGTGTGACAAAATAAAGAACAGCCCTCCAGTCCATAGGAGGACTCGAATGTGTTTTTGCTGTGAAGGTTGATAGTTCACACAAAACTACACTTTCATTTACCTAAGATGTGCCCCAGCACTGAGATCCGTGCTTTAATCTGTAAGATCACAGCATTCATAATGAACAAGTCGATTACAGCCCAGGATTCTGTAGGGAAAATTGTGGTTTCTTGAATTGTTATAGGTACTGTCAATTTTTCATCAGTTTGCGGGACAAATCATTCCTGAGCACAAAGCCACACCCAGTCTATAAATCATAGCATTGTAGAATGGTTGGGGGTTGGAAGGGGCTTTCAAGACCATTTAGTTCCTTACTGTAACCTTAATGTGGAGCTGTCTGCAGTTGCAAGAAGGAAATTACAAGTGTGTTAACTTGCTTGAGATCGTTGTCTCTTACAGTGTCCTTATGATGGCAATTAATTGCAGATAGTATGTCACTATATAGCGCTGTGTTTCTGGCAATGTGCTAGTCTAATCCCTTAGATGTAAGGGCCTGCCTTCAAGGCTTTAATCCCAGAGCCCCATGCATCTGGAGGTGACCTTTTTAAGTCAACCATCCAACTGTCCCTGAAGAGTGACTGACAGGAGCTGATGCTGCCAGGAGAGTGGTGACAAAAGCTAACATCAGCCATTGCATTTCATTAGGAGGTCAAGTGTATTTGTTTAACCTCTGAGAAGTTGTGATGTGTGGTCTTGAATCTTGAATCTGTTGGACGGGGCGGGTGTGAAATCTTTTGCATACCAATTCAAGGTAGAAAAAACAATGCTGGAATGAAGACTGCTGTGTTGAGTTCAGCCCTAGCAGATTATCTAACTACTGCTGTGCTGTTAACAATGAGATTTGATGAGGAAAATGTTGATGGTTATAAATGTTATTCTTTCTATGAACTTGCATAATTTTGCAAGAAATTGCAAAGCAGAATTAGACTAAGGGTCACATTATCCTATTACTCTTATACACTGTAAAGTGACATCAGAAAATTCAGGTTTTTGGATATGGATGAGCATATTGGCTTCTTGCATTCAAGTTCTGCAACTCTTTTTCTGTACTTAAGTTGGCAACCCGTTCATGCTGTGGTCCTTAAAGACACCACAGATGTTTGCCGTGGGTTGAAATCCATATAGACTGGCATTATTTCCCTGTGAAGCACTAAGATGACTGACCGTTCCTCGTCGTCATCTATGGCAATGTACTGCCTGCAGAGGAAAACATGTTCTCTTTTAATTAGGCAGTCCAGCAAGTCTGCCAGTTGGCCTGGTGCTCAGGGAGTATTCCAAGGGAAGAGTGATGGTAACTATGGCAGGAAGAAACACAGCTCTGGAACCAGCAAATGAGGAAAAGCTGCACCTTTTCGTAAAAGTAATCTTATCAAGGAGTGACAAAAGACCTTGGGAAAATCCTTGTAAATCTGTGTCTGTATTCCTATCTTTGAAATGTGAATGACAACATTATTTAACCAGGTGAAAGCAAATTAAGAATCGCATTAAAGTCTGTGTTCTCCTATTCCAGCACCACCACCACTTGGATGGCTGCAAAATGCAGCCGAGTGAACTCCTACCCTTCGCTGTGGTATTACAGGTCCTGGTTATCCTCTTGATCTTTAAAGCATTTTTAAAAAAATAAGAAGAAAAATGGGAAAAGAAGCCAGCAGTTGAGGAGTGGCTTGCATACACTGCCTTCAGTCTCAAATACGTTCCTTCCAGCAGCTCAGATACGGTTCTCCGTGCTAAATTGGAAAGAGATGAATGGCATCCATTGCTTGTAGACCACCAGTGTGCCTGCAGAGTTGAAGGAGGCTCACTGCAGTGATAATGAAGACTTTGAGATGCTGATATTGATAGCGGTGTCTTAAAGGATTGCAATGAAGAAGCAAATATGAATACATATAGCCTTTTGGAATGGAAACAGGACTGCAAGACTGTTGGTATCCTGGAGTGATTCACAGAGATTCATTCATTCATGGTGTGCTTTTGCTCAAACTCAGTCTGAGTGCCTAATGAGAAAGCTGACACATTTTTAATATAGAATCTATAAGTCAAAAGTGGCAGTGCATCTGGAATTAACAGTCTGTATGGATAAAGCAATGCAAGAGCAAGATGAGTGAACTAAAACCAAAGTCATTTTGTCTTCCTGCTCTCTTTTCTTTTAATATATTTATAAAACACCTGCTCTGTATGTTGATAAATGTAAAAGGAGGAGAGAGTTCATATCACATTCACTTTCTGAGCACATCATTTGCTTGTCTTGTTTCTCCCTCTTCTCCCCTTGCAAACTACTTCAGCATGTGTGATAACAGCAACAGGAGAGCTTTGCTGTTAACAACTGCAGGATCTGCTCATCCATGCTGTGTGTACGGAATGGGACATGTAATGCAGAGGCCTGATGCACGCCTGTCTCTGTACCTTCCACCACTCCCTTGGTTCTTCTGACTGGAGTAGTTTCTTCTTTGAAGATGAGATTTTGTTTGGGGATTTACGGTTTCTGGTTCCTTGCTGATTCTTCAGTTAGGCTCTCTTCTTCCTGTAATCAGTTATTGTAGTGCTTTCAGAGTTTTGTTTCTTTGCTTAAATATATTTCCACTTCATTGCTAGTAACTCAATAAATTACTCTTTCAAAAGATAGAAGCCAATGTATAAAGTTAAAAATTGGTACATGGAAGTGCAAAGGGAGACTGTTCACTTCACTCTCTGATTCTTGCCTGGCAATATTCCTTTTATTGATGTCTCTGAACAGCAACTCTTCCTGCTCTGGCTGTGGAGTCCCTTATGGGAAATGCAAGCTGTATTTGTTCCACGGATGACAAAGCTGTGCTGTCACTGCAGGCAGCAAAACTAACTTGACTAAAGGGTTCTCTTCTGACAGAGGTCTTACATTGACACCTGGAGTTTTGTTAGCACCTCAGTACCTTGAGGTGTGTATTTTTCATGTTAAGCTAACACTGTTAGGTTGGCAAAGCTTTGTAGCAGTGACTTATTCCAGCACGGTGATGATATTGGCGTGGGTCATCAATTGCCACTGTAGTATTGCTGTTTTCCTAGAGAAGGACATTTGGTGAGGTAGTGCAGCTGGGAACCCTCTAGCCATTTTTAACCTTCTCTTTCTGTGTACCTCGAAAAGTAAATATTTGAGGTGCGGTTTTAATAAAGCAACATGGCCTTCCTCTGCTTGGTAGAGAAAGTTTCTGAAAGGCAATAAGTAAATGAACAATATAAAAGCTTGACTATAACCCATTTTTCCATATAGTTTTGTTTTGGAAAGCACATTAAGTCACTTCTAGGGGAATAACACTGAGAACCAGCTTTATTTAGTTAGTTAGATTAATTCCATTTTAATATTTCCATTAGCCATTTTGTACTTGGCACTGCAAAGTAATAAAATCCTCCAAATATTGACAGATAGAAAAGTAAATGCCACTCAGCCATGACAATCTGTTTTTCAGCTAACTTCCTGGAGTTAGAAAGTCTGCTATCATCATTTATTTATATATTAATAAAGCACGTGATTTTTATCACTAGTTATTCCTTTCTAGCAATTAAGACAGAGTTGATAAAATCTTCCCTAAGTCAACATCTTTGTTTGTTAACTTTTGAACTAGCTAAAAACCATCCTAGACCGCACATTAGGAGGAAGAGGATCAAGGTTCTCTTTTAGAGTGTGGCACCAAGTCAGATGAGAATGGAAGAAAGGGAACTTCTGCACGTGTCAAAGGCAAGTGAATGTTTCTCTTGTTGAAAAACCAAGTCCTCCACTTTCCAGGAGGATACCCTTACAGTTACTGTGCTGATAAGTTTTAGAGTAGACTTAAAATATCTGAAGAGTAGATATTCATTTTTTTTATATGAAGGGAATATTTTACTGATTGTAAATATTAGAACACAGAACGTGTGCATTTAAAGGAAAGTGTGTGGGGGGGGAAGATGTGTCCCTTTCTAGACATAAAGGATCCAATGGATTTGTACTCAAAGAGGGGGGAAAAAAAAGGCATAGAAGTGCTGTCTCACTGCTCCAGAAACAACTTTGGATATGTGTTCCTTAGATACTGAATCCTTAAATTATCTCAGCAGGCCCTGTTAAATATCATCAACAGAATTAACAGCGCCGTTTAACCTGCAAATCTTACACATAGTAAGAACAAATTATACTTTCTTAGTCAAAGTAGAACTTCATAACATTTACTATTAAGCCAAAGTAGCTCGAGTCAGCATAGTGTTGTGCAATATGGTATGGCTTAGGTTCACTAAGAAGAGGTGACTGAAGTGTTAGCTTGATAATTGTGTGGTTCATCTGAGTACGAAAACACAGTAGTGCATGTGTTACTCCATCATAACAGCCTACCTCTGAGGTGTTATGATGGTCTCATGCCTCCAACCATCCCAGCAGCACAGTTGTGTGCAACATGGTGTGCCCAAAGGGCTTTGCTGCAACTGTCATGTAGGTTTTTGTTAGAGCTGTCTTCTTTCTAAGAGATGGACTGCTTTGTTTCAACCATGCTTTGAAGAAGACTTACAGTAGAAATTTATCTTTTTAATAGAATCTTATATAGGGCAGAGTACATACAAGGAAAACAGAAACTAGAAGTAGAAACCACACATTCTTGTTTACCACCTTTCCCACAAATTCTGACCTTATTCAGCTTAAAATAATAATAATAATAAAAAAAAGAGGAATTAGTTATAACCCATCCTCCTGGAATTTCTTCAGACACTGAAGTTTTGGTACTCCAAAAGAATGGTAGCACAGGTGTTATTTATGTAGTCTCAGTGTGTCTTAATATCTTTCTTCTTCAGTATTACTTACGTGAGCAACACCTGTCAGGTGGCTGAAGTTCCACTGATGATACCTTTGGGACTTACTATAAATCACATCAGGACTGTTACTTGAGACTGAGGGAATTTAATAATAGTTCCCAGCTGCAAAACATTCAATATATGTCCTTAGAATCTGCGTATAAGCTTTTCATTCGCTTTTCTTTCCCCACCATTAGTCTGCTTTTAGCATTCTCTGCCTGTGCTCTTTGGAGAGCTTTTTCTTATAAACTACCAACGCTACCCAGTTTTGGTATTTGCCTGCAAAGACAACTTAGCATCCTTCTTTTCTGTTCCTAAAAATAGGGAAGTTGTTGCAGTGGCCTGTGAAGACATCCATCTGCTTTCAGCATTTCTGAGGATCTTACCTTGCTTGACAAAAATCAGAAGCCCAGCACTTCAGCTCTCATAAAATCTGCTAGATGCAAGAGAATTGCAAGTGACAGATATTAAAGGACTAGCTGGTGTCTTGTCTGAAGAGCTGTGTATTCTGCTAAGAAGGCTTTTTCCCTTGTATTTTAGATTTTTATCTTCTTCTCTTTATTTTGGTTCCTCTTTAGGATAGAAGAGACATTGCAGGCCTCATGTTATCATCACATGGCTTTCTCTTTTAGATGTTAAAGAGGGAGAGTGAGAACTTGTATCAAACAGTATCTGCAACATGAGTGATGTCTGAAGGACAGACTTGTTGAAATGCAGCCATTCATAGATACTGCCTTAAGCAAGTCCTTGGCCTCTAAACCAGATTGGAGTTCAAAACATGCAACAGCATCTCTTGTTTCAAGAGCTCTGCTCCTCTTCAGTGTAGCCCTAGTAGCTTTGATGCTATTGGTGACCAAAGACACTTCTTAATTTATAGTGCTGAATTGGAAGCTTAGACTGTTACATTCAAAGACAATGGTGATATATCATTATTACACAGCTGTATGCAATCAGACTTACAGATTGGTCACCACTGTAATGGTATCGTGGCACTCACTCTTCTCTGGGCTGCCATGCAGGGGCTCCAGAGCTCTGAGTAAAGAATTTTTTTCCAAATATCTAACTTAAATCCTTTAGTTTAAAGCCATTCACTCTTGTCCTGTCACTATCAGACCATGTCAAAAAGTTGGTCTGCCTCCTGTTTGTAAGCTCCCTTCAAGTACTGGAAGTCCACAGTGAGGTGTCCCTGGAGCCTTCCCTTCCCAGCTGAACAACCCCACACTCCTGTAATCTGAAGAACAAGGCAGGGTATGTGCTGGCAGACTGTAGAAGCTGTGAATCTATGATCTTGTGAGTGCCGTGAATGTTCTTCTTTAAGGTCATTGCTGTTGTTAAAAGGCACAGCTCTGAGGAGTTTGACAAGTGGAATTTAGTTTCCACTGAGACGAGCAGAAAGCCAAACCAGCGTTCTTAAAAATGAATCGAACATTAGAGGAGAGAATCATTGCCTGTTCTCTTATGCATGTGATTTGAATGCCGAGTATGCTATGGTCTGTAGTAGCATCCACATAGAATGAGATCATCTTTGATGCTATGTTAGGAAGAATTCAGACAGAGCTAAGAGTAGCGTGCTACAGCTCAAAACAGGGTGAACAAGGGCGAGAGTGAAAGGAAAAAGGTTGATCGATCACAATTAGTTCCGGGAGCAGATATAGCCTCAAGCAGAAAGATTTAGATCTCTTCCAAAAATGCTTTGTCCAGTCTAATAAAATAGGATGTTCTAATTCCTCATAATTATTTCATTCTTTTCTTTGAGACCTGCTAAGCTTCCGTACTCTGTACTGTATGCATAAACAATCATAACTCCAGGAGCTGAGTTGCTGGTTCAAATGCAATCATTCCCATATGATCAGAGATTTTACTTCCAGTGGATCATTTACTTTTAAGCTTGTAATTATAGCATATCTGGAATGCTTTCACAGTCAGGCTTTTATCCTCTTTAGGACCAGAGAATTGCACTTAAGTAGGGTTTTGTAGTACTCCCAAAGAACGGCCCCTTTTGGAGTCTGAGTCTAATAAACAGCAACTGAATGTCTAGTTTCCATTGAAAAAATAATGAATTGATGTAGGAGTTTCCACGTGGTAAAAATAGACATGGAAGGCCTTAATTATGGAATGATTCCAAGTGGAAACCTGACCAAAAAAAGAAAAAAAAAGTTGTGTGAGAAACAGCTTTCCAGGTTTAACTTAGAATACCCTTGGTTTAAGTAGTTTAGTTTTGCTTTCTATCTTTATGGAGGTACCTGGAGTAAGCTATAGCAATGAGCACACATTGCTCTCTCATGCTGTGCATCCTGAGGGCTCTTTTTTTTTTTCTGTTGCAGTACTATACTAGATCCTATATGACAAACTGCTACAGTGAGCAGTGAGTATTCACAGTATTCACAGTGCCAGGAGCACCAGGTAGAGTTTGTCAACGATGCCAATGACATGGTTAAGTCTTATATAGAGTGCTTTGTGGGACCTGTTTTTTTAGGGGAAGAAAGTACAGAAAACAGGCTTGCATGCAAGATTTGCATTCAGATTTTAGATATTTGACCCTTACCTTCAAGCACACATGACATAAAGGCTTTACCACCATGCTGTCCACCAGAATTGCTCTAGTTGCACCCCAGTCTTTAGTATAACAGAGTCTAAAGTCTTCCAGTAGGAATGTGTAGTTCAAATGACTTTTTATTCCCTTATACTAATCCAACTAATCAATGTCTAAGGTTGGACATTAGGACAAATTTCATCTCCAATAATGGTGATCGGGCTGGCACAGGCTGCCCATGGAGGCGGTTGTGTCACTGTCCCTGGAGGTGTTCAGGAAACATGTAGATGTGGTACTGAGGGACACAGCTTAGTGGGAAGGTATTGGTGGTAGATGAATGGTTGAACTGGATGATCTTGGAGGCCTTTTTCAACCTTGGTGACTATAATGCTATGAAAGGCAAACGTTTACTCTGACATAAGGAAAAAATGCAGATCAGAATAAAGCTGTTATATCAGAGAGGGAAATGTCAAAAGGGAAGGTTGAACAATAGAAAATATTCTCTCCTCCTGGAAGAATAAGTTCTATGTCCATATTTCAATCTCTGGAATGAGTCACCAGCAAAGAGAAAGTGAGAAGCAGTTCCTTTTAAAAACATGTAATAGGCATAACTGGCTAATTTTCATGGAGAAAAAGAAATGCAAAATAAGTCAGTCATTGCTTCACCAATTGCTTCATTGATAATATGGCCTTTTCCATAGTCCAGCAGGCAGCTACAGAAAACACCTTTCATCATCCTGAAATGCACATCAGTGAATTTGCTTAGAACTCATTGCACCAGCTAACTGCTAGAACAAATGTGCTTAAACTGTATGCTAGATTCTCCCTTTTCCTCCTTTCTGAAAGAGAAAGGAACCAACTGAAAAGGTCCACAAACATAACTCTGGCCGTTTTTAAGCAGCTGAACAATTTTAAGGCATTACTGCTGCTAATAGGAGGTCTGGAAGGGCCAAGGAAACTCAGGTAAGTAGTGGATTTGAACAAGAAAGAATTGGTATTGCATACCCAGCACATCGGGGGAAAGAAATGATGATATAAATACTCTGCTGTTTCCAGTATTTACAGAAAGAGGCTGTGCACCCACGCTGAACAACCATTTCCTTGCTGATGAAATCCTTGCAAGTCAATGCAACTTATGTACGTATTAAAATGACTGGTAAGAAACTGTATTTTCACAGTAATGAAGTGATAGCTTGTCATATATCCAGCTCTTCAACTTGAGATTTATATTCACAGTGAAATACCCTTAGGGATGTAACTGTCACCACCAGGATTTCTTGTTGTAAGTAATTTTGGCAACAAATGTTTGAACGTTAAACTCCGTAGTGTCACTGAATTATCGAGGCTATCATCTGTTTTGTTAAGTTATAGTATGGTATCCACGGTCAGTAGATAATGCCTCTCAACTTCCTGTGCCTCTGATAAAGGCTGTGTCAAAATCAATCCAACCTGCCCAGGGAGGGGGTTGAGTCACCGTCCCTGGACGGGTTCAAGAAATGTGTAGATGTGGTACTGAGGAACATGGTTTAGTGGGGAAATATTGGTGGTAGGTGGGTGGTTGGACTGGATGATCTTGGAGGTCTTTTCCAGACTTGGTGATTCTCTGATTCTAATTCAACCCGGCTTAAAACAGACTTCAAAAAAAAAATGAGCAAGAGGGGAAAAATAAGGCGAAATGCATCCGTTTGATTTTAAAAGGAAATCATCTGATTCCTTAAGGTACTGGACAAAGAAAAGTATGAGTAATGGGGATATTTTTTTCCCAGTTATATTGTTTATAGGGCTACTGGCACTGGGAGGCAGTAAAGGCAATCGCAGTAAACACAAAAACAGTATGTTCTCTGCACTGACCGTTCCACATAGGTGTGAGAAGAGGTCTTGTGTTAAGCAACCATAGGGAATGAGCAGAAAATACTTGGACTTTTCAAATTACTTTTGGAAGGGTGTTAGTTTCTCATACCAGTTTGCATGCACTGGCCTCAGATATAACTGGAAAATAGATTTGCATAGCATTTTGAAACACATAAGTGTACACTGACCTAAAGCCTTTCAAAAAGGGAAGGAAGTTGCATTTAAATTGTGCATCAAAGACATGAAAAATAAAAGGAATTAGTTGGATTTTGGCCAGCCAATTTCCTCTTACCAACATCCACTATTCATTCTCCTGCGAGAAGCAAGGGCAGAGGCACAAAGCACTCCTATTTTCCCTTTTTAAGGCAGTTCCTCTCAGGCTATGCCCATAAACAAGGTCAGTTTTCTCAGGCTGCAACCTCTCTCACATCTGAATTATATCAGCAGATAGCCCTGGCCGGACTCATTTATAACAGAGCTTCTCTAAGCTATGTGGCCTTCGGACAAAGTGCATTAAAGTCAGTGGCAAAGTTTTCAATGAAGTCTATAGATCTGGTGTTGGGGTCTCAATGGGGAGCTTTTCTGTAAAAAAGCATGCTTTATTAGATGCTTAAATAGGATGACAGCCATGGTACTAGACAAAATATTTTGATTTTTTTCAACCAGCTAAAAATTAATTGACATTTAACTTAAGAAGCAGAGTAAAATTAATCAGTTTTCTGATTGATTTGTTAATATTAGGCATATGATCTAAAGCTCATCGACATTAACGTGACTTTATGTTGAATAATGAGTTTCTGATAGGGAGTTAGAAGTATCTAAGCATGACTAAAATGGAAATAAAGGACAAAAAATGAGGGCAGGAAAGGTTTTGACTCATGTTGTATTATTTGTAACACTGGGTGGGGATAAAAAACATCAACTTCCATTCTGAAATATAGAAGGAACTGATGTGGAAGTAGTCCAAAAATCTCAGTTTGGGGAGGATCACGAGAAAGGGACTGCTGCACAGCAGTGATCAATAGTAGCATAAGTGCTTTACCCCAGTCTGAGCTATAAGAGTGTTAATGGCCAGTGCCGCTGTACAGAACAACTCAGTTTCTGCTGTAACGCAGCATTATCTCACTGAACTTGTAATACCTGGTAAGAAAAGGTTTCTGAAGGAGAACCAGCTCTATCACAAATTCCTTCTCTACTGCTATGTTGTGAGTATCTGCTGTGAAATCTCATGAGACAACTCATGTTACCGTATCCCTTCTGCTTGGCCTTGCTTCTGCTGACTCACACATACAATTTCTGTCTTTTTGTTGCTCTGTACTTTTTTCTGGTAATTTCCTTGGCCTTTCCTTGCGATTGGTCTAACACCCATTCTAATTTGTACACATGGCACCCCCCTGTAGTCTGTGAAAACCACCAACACTGTTCAACGTGAAGCTGTTTGCTGAATGGAGCATTGAGATATGTAGCTTTAGATTGACCTATGATACTAATTTACCATTAAATATTGTCTTTTGTTTTCTGTGGAGGAGGCACTACTTACACTGTACTGCAGACAGAGGCAAACTTTGAACAACCTAAATTATTTCTACCATCATTAGTTTGCAACCAGTTCTACTCTGCTGCTGTATTAACTTTCCAAGAGAGCATCTGTTCTGGACAGTGCATTTGAGATCCAAAAATAGAATAGAATAGCCTGAAAATGAACTAATGTTAAATGCTGTGTGTACACTGATATCCTCCTACTCTGTGTTCACAGGAATTTGTAGTTTGCCGTTCCTTTTTGTTATGCCTGGAAGTAAAACAGTTCATCACTTCAACTTTGACATGTTCGCACTGGGATGAGATAACTGGCCATGGTATCTATGTTAAGCAAGAAATAAGTCGGGTGTTATTTATTCAGAGCATGAAAAAATCCTTTGCAGTGCATGTGGTGACATCTCTTGGTGACAATTCCAGACCTCATTTTACAGGTGGAGTGGCAGATACCTGAGGGACAGGCAATGCATGCAGACGCGGCTTTTAATTCATGTGCTGGCGTGAACTGCCACTGCATCAAGAATAAATGGCAACAGTTTGAGACATGTAAAACTTGCAACACAAACTGCTGCTCTTAGTGAAAAAGGTGGTGAAGGCAGAGGTGGCAGTTGTGCATTTCCCACTGTGAGAGCCGAGACTGCAGGTGTGCAGTTCTGAATGCAGTTCTAGCAGTGAATAAAGCTGAAGCAAGCGTAATTCTGTAGCATCCCAGCTCCCTCCCATTCAGTGCTCTGTATGCTGCTGTGCCTCAGTAACACCAGAGGGGGAAAACAATGGAGGTGTTAGGGGAGCCAGGGAGAGCATGGACCCAAGCCTTTTTGGGAAGGGGGTTTGGTGAAGGTAACAGTTTAATTAGGGACCAGGAAAATGCTGCCTTTCCCCCTCTGAAACCAGAAGGATCGCATACATCCTTATTGCTGCACTCCAACTCAAGGGAATCCGCAGGAGTGGGAGCTTACCGAAGGATCCTCACTGACTGCGCTGGACTTTAGATGGAGCCTGCGGTGCTGTCAGTGAAAGCTTTTTGCTGCCACTCATCTCAGAGTTTGGGATTTGCCTTCCCACAAAACGCCTGTCTGTATCACAGAGCCGCTATGGAAATTTCCACAGCAGAATTGCACTGCGGTGTGGCACAAAGGTCAGAGGATTTTGTGGCAAGCAATGAAACTTTAAATTCCATTTGTGAAACATTTAGAGGACAAACTGCATCTATTTTTACAATGCCTTACTCTACTGCCTTAGTACCAGGAAATTTACGAGAGGCCCGAGAGTGGAGGAGATATTTCTCTCTTTGGAAACAGGAAGGTTATGTTGACTGCAGAACTATTACTGACAGTGCAGTGGTGTTGCCCAAAAGCCATCCTCCATCCAAATCGTATTTCTTGGAAAGCTGTTGGAAAAGCCTTGAGATTGTTTATAAAAGTTCAAAACTCCACATAATTAATTTATTTGCCTCTCTTGCAAACCGTCCTGCATGTGCACAACTGCAAACTTTTCTCCCAACCTACAGATGCTGCAAATGTATGGTAACAAAATGCAATCCCATGGTGCCCAAGAGATATCATAGAACTGTAGAATCACCAAGCTTGGAAAAGACCTCCAAGGTCACCCAGTCCAACCACCCACCTGTCATCAATATTTCCCCACTAAGCCATGTCCCGCAGTAACACATGTAAACATTTCTTGAACATGTGAAATACCAAGAAATACCTTACAAATACTTCAAGGCTTAATAAACGACTGGGAGGTGGCAATGCTAACCTACTTCTTTATTCCAGTGTATATATCCATAAGAAGCCTATTTGCAGTGAGAATAATGGACGTGGAGGATATAGATGAATCCTGCGTAGGGCTCCATGCTTTCACTGGCTGTGCTCAGGCACAAGATGATGATGTATGGGCTGTGATTCTGAACAATGTGGTCTTCCTTTGGAGTGTAAGATCAAAGGACAGAGAAGTAATCAAAACGATTTTGAAATAATTACTGATTTAACTTGAGACTAAATAGATATCAACTATCTGTTGTCAGTATCCAGGATGTTCTCTAATCCATTCTCGGTCACTTTAGAGGGACGTTGGATGCTGTGCATACTGAAGCATGACTGCCTACATGGGAGGTGCAGGTGAGGAACAATTCTAACCACAGGCAGTAGCTGTTGTGTCTTCCTCTTAACAGTCACACTGTCCAGTGAAATCAAAGAACTGCTTTATGCAGGGAAGAGAATGGTACGGAAGCCTGCAAAAAGCTTAAACCCAACCTCGAGTATAGAGCTAGGTCTTTGCAGATCACAACGGGGAAAGCAGGGTTTTGTAATGATTTAAATTTAAGAGCCCTTGAGTGTAATTCAGCACTTCTATGCAATCTCTTTTAACATGACTCTGAAATTGCTGAACCAGAATACAGCTGCTTTGTGCTGGGCTTTTAGGCTGCTGTTTTATTTCACTGTCCCTCTTTTCACAAGGATCAGAAATTGCTTGTGTTCTAGGCTGCTGGCTCTGGTTTCCAGGTAGGTTTGGATTGCTGCTCTATGTGCTAAGTAGTTTTCAAAACACAACATGTTCTTGTGTTTATTGCAAACAAATCTCTCCTGCTAATTACCTCGCAGATATTTTTAGTTTCCTTATTGATGCTTTTCTGAATAAATCAAGAATAAACTTTCAGAAAAACACAGTGAGCAAAGACCTACGTGAGAGTCCCTTGGGGAAAAGAATTTATATAAACTAGGCTAGAAAAATACACTGAATGACTTCACAGTTTGTGGAAGTAATTAAGGCAAAGCACCTTCCCTAAGAAGTAATGAGCTGGATCACACAGCCCAAAAGCACATAAATCATGCTGTGGGATTTTGTGAGCTGCTGCAGAAGTTCGGGGTTCTTCTCCTTGAGTCATTCTCAAGAGTGCTCTGCTGGGGAGGAAGCATGACTTGAATTTTACAAGCACACACACTGCTCAGCAGACGTTTTGCTGCAGCATGGTTTGAGCCTCCCTGGAAAGAACAGTTTTGTGTTTCTGTCCGCGCTCCTGTTATCTCTGCTAAGCTTCCAGCTGTTACTGTCTTGTTTTTTCAGTCCTACTCTGTCTGCCTGGCCAGGAACCTGCCGCCACCATAATAACCAGACCCTTCAGGGCTGTGGTGACGGGCCGGGCAGATGCACCTGGTTTAGATGTACAGATGTCCTGTGTTTGCAGGCAGGGGGAGAAGACAGCAGCGTGCTCCACCCCGTCTCAGTGCAGTGCTCTCAGCGATGCCAACTCTCCAACAGCTCACAGTAACCGACAGAAGAAGCCTTATCTCCAGTTTGTCAAGAGCCTTTACGCTTTCCTTTCAAATCGAAGCTTATCTGCTAATTGGTTTGACCCACGATTCACCTGCTCATTAAAGAAGTCTGCTGGTTCGCCCGGTCTGAGGACTGGAAGGTAACGGTGACTCACCTGGCACTGTGACTGAGGTGGGGTTTTTTGTGCCTGGGAAACGCACAGCAACATTCCTTGTGAAACCCCTACGACGCCATTAATGAAGAGATTTTTAATCCTCATAAATCAGAACGCCTTTATTTGATATTTAAGGGCAAGTGAAGGATATTAAAGTATCACTGAAGATAGCAATAAAAAGATGAAAAACAGCCCTGCTTGATAATCCATTTAAAGATTTTCAGAAGGGATTGATAATTATCCCAGCATAATAGCTTAATTTCAGCAGGCTTTGCATCTCTTGACTTTGCATTACTTTTGCATCTATGACTTTTGAGGTATTATTTTTAGATTAATTTTTTTTTCTTTTTTACGAGGTTTCAAATTCTCACACTTGAAGACAAGTCTCTGCAGGTCGAAATGGGGCTGTGGTTCCCAAAGGGAGGCTCGTTAGGAAAAAAAAAAATGCAGGGCTGTCATAACCAGAACATTGACTTCATCTGCATCCTGCAGGAGCCGCTGGAATCTGTCGTGCACAGACCTTACAAACCTATGAGAAAGATGCAGAATTCACCCTTTAAGGATGGACTTGAAGGAAGAGGGGATTTGGGCTGGTTGTGATGGTAGAACAACAAAGGCAGTGCAGCTGTAAGAGCAGAGCTTGGATGCAATGAAAGGTCAGTGTCTTGCAACACTGGCTCATGACAGCTGGATAAAAAAGAGGCAGTGGGTGTGCATTCACGTGTATGGGCGCATCAATTGGAATCAAAATGAAAAACGTGCCTGGAAACGGGGAACCCGAGATTTCATTCATTCTTTGTTGTCCTATAAAGTCCAGCTTCGTAGATAGTGTGCCTATTTCATGTAGAGGTAAATACTGATATTCACCTCACCCACCTCAGCGCTGGAGATCAGAACAGTCGGAGATCTGCAGGTGGTCAGGGAGGAAACAGTTTGCAGTATCTGTGTTTTGAAGGAAATGAGTAAAGGCGGTGGGCCCAGTAGATTTATCTAACTTTTGGGTTAAAGTTGTCATTTGGCCTCGGGTAAAGCTGCAAGTTCTCAAGGAAAGCAAAAAAGCCACAAACAAATGTGATTATTGAGGAATTCAGAAGTAACCGGGCATGCAAGAAATCGCTCCCAGCTTTTTCCGTGCTCGTTCATCGTTGTGCTTCGGGAACAAATAAGAGGATTCGTTCTGGGGGTCCTGCCAGCACACAGCCACCCCCCGGTGCCGTTACGGGCGGGGGGCGCTGCCGCCATCTCCCGGCAGCCCGGAGCCGGAGCGCAGCTCCCACCCACCGTCCGTGGATCTGCAGCCGCGCGAGGACTCGTGTTGCTGATGTCGAACCCGGTGGTTGTGGCTTTTAATTTGAGAAAATCCTTTTTTTTTTCTTCTTTTTTTTTTTCCCCCCCAATAGGACTACCTTGCTAAGCGGGGGGAGGCAGATGGAGAGAAATGGCAGAGAGCAAAGCAGCAGCAAAGGTCTGCTGTGAGGGGCAGGGCCAGAGCAAGGAATGGGGGGTGGTGAGCAGCGTGAGAAGTGTAAAATAAGATGAGCGTTGGATCCAGCAGCTTACAGTGCTAAGCAGGGGGTCTTATTAGGTATGAACAGCTGTGGTTTCTTTGAACTTTCTGGCATTGGATGGTTTTAGTCCTGAACTGGGACTCGATGTTCTAGTTCATTCAGACATTAAATCACAGAATCATAGAATGGTTTGGTTGGAAGGGACCTTTCAGATCACCTGGCTCCAACCCCTGCTGTAGGCAGGGACACCTCCCACAGCCCAGGCTGCTCACAGCCCCATCCAGCCTGGCCTGGAGCGCTCCCAGGGAGGGGGGGCAGCCACAGCCTCACTGGGCAAATTTAGCAGGCTGGGAGTCATGGAATTGTAATGAATCACCCCTAGGAGGAGGTACTGCCCATAAGATCTGTCATTCCAGTGCGTTGCTCTGCCACAGAGAACCTAAAGATGTGATCAGTACCATAAGTTTTGGTGATCACCTCTTGCTACCCGAATTCATTCTCTTCTGACATTCTCCATTCCTTGGGACATTGACTTGAAATGTAAAGTTAAAACAGTAGCAAAATATAGTCTATATATGGAAAATGCAATGATTTTTCCCCTATCATTTATAAATTTTGTTGTTTTTTTTTTTTCTTCTTTTTTTTTCCCCTGCATTGTCCTAATGAACATCCCTGCCAGGACACCACTACAGGACACTGTGTGTCAACCAGTCTTTCGTGCTCCAGGCAGATGTTTTCAAAATCAGTTGGAAATTTTATTTCCAAAAGAAGAGAGCACGGTGTAGAGGTATGTACAGCTTAATAGCTCAGACCTTCTGCTGGGCTGAGAGTAGCTGCAGTAATGGACATAGGAATGGAGATGAGATTCGTGATGATTTATTGGTTGAAAAAGAGGAAGTGAAATAAAGGAAAGGTTGGCAAGAGCCCCAGGAAATGCTCTGATACGAAGCATAAAATGAGTGCAGTCAGAAACGTGTTTTCATTGTCTTGCAAAAAAAAAAAAATTACAAAGTTCTCTGTAATGTGTTCAGCCACTCCTCCCTGCAGGTAAATGAGAAGTTCTACCAGGAGGCGTTGTGTCCCACCTCATTTCAGCACTGTTGTGATTGTGGCATTTTTCACCCCTTACTGCCTCTGCTCACTCTCAGCATGAGGAGTTCAAGCCTTGGTCTTTAATTTGGGCCCTTAAAGTGAAAGGAAGTCTGTTAGGCTCCTAGACTTAGGTTGGAAAAGACCACTAAGATCATCTGGTCCAACCGTCGGCCCATCCCCACCATGCCCACTCCCAGCAAGGTCTCCCTGCTGGGCTAGCTATGTCCTTGCCCCAAGAACGAGAGAAAAACTTCAGCAGAGGAATCAGCCCAGAAACATCTCTCCTCCACCTAAGAAAGAGAAGTTTCCATTCTGAAATAGAATCGTAGAAACATAAAGGTTGGAAAAGACCACAAAGATGACCCAGTCCAACAACCAAACCCTCCAACCCCCCTCCCTTCCCCCTACCATGCCATTAATTATGTCCCTCAGTGCCACATCTGCACAGAGATGGTGACTTCCTCACCTCCCTGGGCAGCCTGGGCCATTACTACTCTTTTGGAGAATAAATGTTTCCTAATACCCAACCTGAACCTCCCCGGTACAGCTTGAAGCCATCACGTTTCATCCTATTGCTGTCACCCAGGAGAGGAGATCGACCCCCACCTGTTCACAGCCTCCTCTCAGGGAGTTGCAGAGTCACTGCTTCCCTCTTGTCACCAGTGAGATAAGACATTTGCAGGTATGGCGCCTTGAGCTAATAGGAATCTTTTCAAATTTCTGTAAGGAAATAAATTCCTCTCTTGTAAACTTATAACTCTACTCTGAGGTCACTTTTATGAGAACGCGATGGCATTAACTCCTTACAAACTCAGAAGCCAGGTTAGAGATGGATCGAGGCAAAGCAGGCAGTGCTTTCCTCTTAGTTGCGCTGTGGATGATGCGCTAGAAGCCATCACACCTAAGAGGCTTTTCATTGCTAATTGCAGTGTTCCCTTGTGCAAGGTTCACTTTGGCTTCTGGGACATGGAATCACTGCCTTTGTGTGGAGCTGTGCAGTGCACTCTTCTGTGGACAATCCCATGCAGGAGGTAGTGGATGCTCTTCTAGCTTTTGACCATGAAAACCATCAGCCTGGAGGATGGAGGAAGGGTTTGTTCTTGTTGTTGAGCTACCAAACGTGGTAGCCAAAAGAAGCCAAAGGATGCTAAGGTTGGGAACATTTTTAGCCATCCACGCATCCATCCATCACCAGTATTTTTAATTAGATTACATCTGGAGCATCCCATGTTGGCCAGTCTGAGGCTGTGCTCGGAGCTAGCAGGTGAAGGGGCTGCTTGGGTGGTTGAGATACTGCCAGGAAAGTATGAGGGAAGCAGAATTGATTAAGTTCTCCCTGGAACAAAATGTCAAGGTAACAGCCAGCTGCGTTGTGCTTTACTTCTTTTTCACCACCGGGAGGAGCTGGCAGAATGGGATCCCCAGATACCCCAGGTGTCTGCTCTCCAGCCTCATTTAAACTGGGTGGAGGCAGAGATGTCTGGTCTGTGCTGGGGCTCTGTGATGCCTTTGGGGGCTCAAGGCACAGAGCAGTTCTCTGCATGTCCACGTCCCGCTGTGCTGCTCTCTCGGTACACGGAGGGCAGATTTTCAGCCCAAGGTCGTGTATTTAAATAGCAGATCATGTAGGTCTGGGCACGGTAGAACAGTCAGAAACCAATCTATGCTGGGCAATCTGTAAATATCAGAGAGGTGTCAAATCCATCCAAAAGCAAAAGTCAGCCTTCAGCCAAGAGGGAAATGCACACACAGGACTCTCAGCTGCATGGCTACTCCTGACAGCGTTCCTGCTTCAGCTCCCAGCCCCACTGAGCAGTGTGACCAGACTGCTCTCTGAGCAGCCAGGAGTGCTGGAGGAAAGGCTTCCACACCTTAGTGAATGTCATGGCTCAGCTGTCCCACATCTCTCAGCCAAGATGAAGGTAGTGAAGGATCACTGAGGCCACAAACTTAAAAAGCTTGATGTATGGTTGGAAGAGAGTCACAATGCAGACTCTTCTCTGTCAAGACAGTGACTTCTAGACAGTTATGATTGAGATGCCTATTACAGAATTAAATCAGTTCCACCATTCTTTCTAACTCTTTGTAAGTAAGCAGAGTTCATTTCTGTGCAACATGGATGAAGAACATACACACTATCTTTGGTTCAGAACGTGGATGCAAACATTGTATGGACCTTCACTAGAAGTCTTTGGGGAGAACAGCTTTCCAGAAAGAGTTTGGGGATGGAGCAGTCAGCAGTGTATCATGGAACCAGCAGAGGAATGGGGCTGTCCTCTCTCTGAGCTAGAATTTGCTTCTGATAATATAGCATCCTTTGGTTACCTTCCATAACCACAAGAGGCCATGTTGCTTCCCAGCGCAGAGGCAGCACGTGTCCATTACTGAAATGAAAGACAGCATCACACTGAGATACCGGTACCACTTCCTGGAGCCTTGGTCAGCTTCTTGAACATTTGTTGTTGCCCTTGGTCACTTCAATATTTAGAGCTACTCCCCCTGTAATACCTATAGTAACAAGATTTATTCAAGTTTTATTAACCTGTGCTACAACTTTGAATGGCTAAGGCAATTTATGAACCTCCACCTCTGCTTAGATACCAAGGGAGCAGTATCACAGAATCACAGAATGGCCTAGGTTGCAAAGGCCCACAGTGCTCATCCAGTCCCAACCCCCTGCTGTGTGCAGGTCACCAACCAGCAGCCCAGGCTGCCCAGAGCCACATCCAGCCTGCCCTTGAATGCCTGCAGGGATGGGGCATCCACAGCCTCCTTGGGCAGCCTGTGAGCAGTGCATCACCACCCTCTGGGTGAAAAACTTCCTCCTGATATCCAACCTAAATCTCCCTTGTCAGCTTGGCAGCTAGGGGGGTGTTTAAAAAGTACCACCAGGTATGGTCTGCTAATGGAGTTATGTGTTTTTCTGAGCACCTGCTGGGCTCTGTAGCAAATACATGAACTGTCTGAGTGATGAAAGAGCATGTAAGCAGTTGGAACATTTCCCCTTTCAAATGCTGGGTTTGGGATTTTGAGTTAATCAGTTACACTGCAGAGCATCCCAAGTCTCTGGAAGTCTTTAAGATAAGCAGGAAGAAGAATAGGTAGCTATGAAACATTTAGTTTCTTGGCTTCTCAGACAGCGCCTGCTGCCAATTTTCACTGCTCAGCACACACAAAGCTGTTTACCTCCTAACATGGAATCCCACACTGGGATTCACAAATGCTTCTGAGTGTCTGCAGGGATCAGGCAGACATACAGAACTGCCATCAAAGAAACTGTGCTTTGGTTGGAAAGAAAATAAGACCAAGTGCTTCATGTTGGTGTTCTGTACTTAACTATGGAAGGTAACTTCAGTACCAAATCATAGTATCATTGAATCACAGAATGGCTTGGGTTGGAAGGGACTCCAGGGTTCATCATCAAGTTCCAACCCCCTGCCACAGGCAGGGCCACTAACTCCAGATCTGGCACTAGACCAGGCTGCCCAGGGCTCCATCCATCCTGGCCTAAATCACCTCCAGGGATGGGGCATTCCCAGCTGCTCTGGGCAGCCTGTGCCAGCCCCTCACCACTCTCTCTGTAAAGAACTTCCCCTTGACATGCAATCTAAACCTTCCCTACTTGGGCTTAAAACCATTTCCCCCTTGTCCTATCATTGTCTAATTTTATATTTGTCTTATTAGGACAGAAGTAGATCTCTGTGCGTAGCCTTCAGTTCCGTGTTCAGCCTATCCCTAAAAGCCCCCAAACTGAGCATGAGGCATCATGTGGGTGATGGTATACAGAACAGCTGACAAGTGTAGATGGCCTCGAGGAAGCAGATGCTGCTCCATAGAGGATGTCCCTGAAGAAGGCTGCAGAAGTAGGCCAGGATTGCTGTTCCACATTTGTCAGCTCCTTCAGTCTGGTACCTTAGGGGTACCTTACAGAAACACGAAGCTCATCCAAGCTCAGCCCGAATCCTCTGCCAAAACAAAAGCACCTTCCCAAGAATAAAGCCAGCAAAGTTGTGAGCATCATCCAGACAACAACCCTACAGTTTTCTGCCTCTCTGAGAATTTGGGCTAATGACTTTCACAGCCTTTCCCATTAGCTGCAATGTTTTCTATTTATTTATTTTTTCTTAATTTCCTTTTTCATAAGTGCTGTGTATGTCTCTACTTCATGCATGAAACTTGAATCCATGGTATAGATTCCAGCTGAGATTTATCTCAATAGTCACAAAGAAAAAAGAGCAATAGATAAACCAGACAAACCTCAACATCAGATATATCGAAAAGTTCCTTGTAAATTGTTTGCATTTTAATTCCTCCCTATTGATTGTTGGTGAGCATAGCTTAAAGAAACAAGCAAAGTTTAGCAAAATGGCTTCACTCTTCTGATACAACCAAACATTTGGAAACAGACCCCAGGGCAGAGGTCACCAATACTGCAAAGCCCCCCCAGCAGCATATCCCAAGTATTTTCGTGTCTTCAACACAGGCAAAAGGAAATGTGACACAATCCTGAGAGGTGGAGCAAAAGGATCGTTATTTAAGCTTAAAATAATTAAAGCCTGAAGTTGCACGTCTGAGAAGTGTGTGATTTTTTTTCTGTTTTGCCTTTTGCCATTTCAGTGACATTTTTGCAGCAAATAAATTCCAGATGAGCACAAGAATCACACTACAACGTGGCAGGACTGCACTGAAATGACTTGTGTTTGAGAAATGGAGTCTGCCTACTTGAGCTCCTCTTGTAGGAGCAATTAAAATACTATTTATTTACTCCTTTATGTCTTTAAATAAAACCATCTTCATGTACAGTTGTCTTTTTACATCTTTACAGTCACTGCTCAGATAAGAGCACTCACCTTGCAGCAGAGGGGAAAACCCCACGTCAGGAGCAGAATACTTCGACACAGGTTTAAAATCACTCAAGCAGACCATCATTAATTAAAAAGGAAGGGATGTGTCATCTCTGGATTTTAAATGCAGACAACCTAAAAGGCCAAGAGAGGGTTTTCATGCCAACTTTTTGGGCCAGCAGCCTGATTGCATTCCATTGACTGTTCCATCCTATGATTGGGGTTCTAGGTTACACACACTCTTTAGATGTAGGTCTACCTTTGGAGTAGGCCAAGCTCTGCTTTCCTTGTCTGCTTTCCAGGCTTTGGTGGAAGGAGGAATGAAATGTTTTTGTGTAATTGGAGAATATTTGATTTATGGTACATGCACTGCAGTACTCCCATTATCATAAAACAGCAACTCATTATGTGACTGTGCTTTCTTTCCATCTAAGCTTCCTTTTCTCTCTGTGCTCAGAGGAAAAAATGAAATCTTGAATTTAAGTCTACTGCACCTAGATCACAAAAATGCTTCCTGTCTCTCCTATTTCCCCACTGCACTCCTTCTCTTTCCCTCGTTTTCTGTGAGCTACCATTCTAAGCCACTGGCAGCTACTGTACAGGAACATTGTTTTTTCTTGGCCCCATTTTTCAAGGCCAAATGCCCTGCAAGATCTACAGAAGCATTGGCCCATAGGATATTTGCCAGTAGTGGTTTGGAGTATGGTATCTTCAAGAAATCTTGGCCTCTCTTCTTCAGGCACCCCAAGTACACAGTGCATCCAATGCTGGCTTGCTTTCTTCTCTGCGTGAGAAAAGTTCTGATAAGAATTGTTTGGACCGTGACTGAATTGTGTTCTGCAAGTTGCTCTTGATTGTAGTGATCCAGAATGTGGTTTGGAGATGTTTGATTTAGAAAATAAAATGAATAGGAAAAAAAAAAATTGCAAGTGTAGGGAGATGATCTGGGAGGCCTAACGTCAGTGCCTTAGAAACGAATTTCATGGCAGATGAATAAATGAATAAAAGAGGGCAAGGGAATCAGTACCCTCATCTATAATCACCAGCTAAACCTTTGTCTTGAGGGTTGTTCAGGGTTGGTAAGTGACAGTTATGTACTTCATTCACTTCATATCTCTCATGAAAGCTCATGAAAGTTCCTTATTCATGAGGAACATCAAAGTAAAGGAACAACCAAGTACATCACATTTAATCCTTCCCATGGAGCAAATGTCTTTTTAATCAAGTAGGAAGAAAGGTCTTTCGTCACAGCATAAACATCAGTGGTACACAAAGCTGCAACGAATGGTAATTATAAAGTGTTCTTAATCTACAAATACTTTGCAATACCAAACGTGAAATGTGAGAGCCTTCTTCCTTGGCTGCATAGGAAAACATGTGACATGTGGGGGCCATATCCTGGCTTACTGCAGCAGATGGGGTCAACCTGTTCAGGGAACCAGTTTGAAGTGTTGCCTGTTTTTTCAGAACATCTGAAAGTTCTTACCGCCATATGGTGAAAACACAGGGTAAAAAAAACTGAATGATGGCAAGCAAGATTGCTGACGCTACATGTACTTTGGTTTTAAATCTGTAAGATAGAAGGTGATGTCTGAGGCAGAACTAAGGCACAGGCGTGACCTGTCTCACTGGCCACCTAAACTTATCCTTCAGTCCTTGAAAGGATTGGAAGCACTGAAGTCCTCCTTGCAAGGCACCTCTCATAAAGGGAGGATGAAGGATGAAGGATGAAGGATGAAGGATGAAGGATGAAGGATGAAGGATGAAGGGAAGAGACTAGAGCTAGCTGCCACTGCTGCCTTCACATAGCAACACAGGAACTCCTACTCTCACTTGTTAGCAGTAGTGGCTTTGCTGCCCTCCAAGCCAAATGATGTAGGGTGGCAAACATCTCGGTGTCCATTTATGGCCCCGTGCAAAGTGGCACCTGCAGCACCGCCTCGTAACACAGCATTCTGTCCGGGCTTGTGGCTGCTGTGAGACCTGACAGCAGAATAAGCCACCTGTGTTAGCTGTGTCTGTGCCACCATTTCTAACGCTGGGCTGTTCCTTTCTGCCATCTCACCACTCCTGCCTTCTGTGGAAGTGCAGCTCACTTGTGAAGATAAGCAGCATTTTAAAAGACATGAACTTCCTACAAGTTCTGTGAAAGATCTTTAGCCGTGTATCAGAGAGATGCAGGCTTCCCACTTAGCTTGAATTCTACCCTTCTGAGATGCATGGTCTTCAATAGGAAATTAAATATTCTGCTATATACTGTTAGATACAGATACGTACACACATGTTCTTATCTCTGTATACACATGTTCCTGTCTGTTCTGATGCATACAGCAGTCAGATGATGACTCAGCTGGCATGTTGTACAACTGCAGATAGAGGATGTGAAAGAGAGAACTAGGAAGCTCTGACAGCGTGGCAAATCCAGGGGAAATATGGGGAGCAGGGGGTGAATTTGGGAATGTGGTGTGCAAATCTGTACAAACCCAGGTGTTAAGCAAGCTATTACAGGGATTAACAGAAGTGCACTAAGCAGCACAGCTTCAAGACAAAGGCCAGATGGAATACGGGAGTATTTCCTTAAGAAGCCATTCCTATTTTTTTGTATTTCTCTAAGCGAACTAGTGATGGCAGAGATTTTCATACTTGAGAAACAGAGTGAGTAGAGACTTCTATTGTCACAGTTTGTACTTCAATCAGCAGTGACAACTTCTGGCCTTGGTGCCTGCTTTTGCAAGTCAGCGGCAAACTTGCAATCAAACTCATTCATGCCACATCAAGTTAACGGGTCGAGAAGGAAAAAAAATAGACCCTTTCATGCAGATTTACTCTTAATTATTTTGTAATCAGTTTAGGTTCCATTCGTAGTCAGAGAGGCCAAATCAATACTCATCTAGGCAAATGTGCTATAGAGGCAATCTTTCCTTATGCCAAATATGAAAATAATGCCAGCTTTGCAGTGTAATGACCTTTCCAGTCTCACTATATTAGCAATGCTGAATCTTCAGTTTCAAGATTGCCAAGGTCTGCAGAGCACTCCCCACCACGAGGACGTTTTACAAGACACTGATGGTATCTACCTCAATAATTGTCATAGCATTTCGTCCAGATAATCCTTGCAGAATGTTTTTGAAGTAAGCGATTCCCTTTTTATCAATAGAAAAGTTAGAATTAAGTGAAATTACTTGCTCAAGGGAAAAGCATAACCACGTTGCAGAATTCCTGTGGCTTTGCTCTCGTTTCTGTACTCAGAATTACAAGTGTATTCCTCTCTTTTTTGTAAAATTGTACTCATTCACTGATTGTTTCAAGGACAGCGAGAATCTTTTCCAGACGTACACTTTGCTAGAAATATGCTCATATGAAAAAAAGCTCCTAAAAATCTTTGTCAGCTCCCAAACTAAAATGCCAACACTCGCAGTACTGACAGTTGATGTAATGTATTAAAACACCCAAATTCTCTCAAGTTTTCCCAACTATCCTAATAATACACGGATCTGTCGAGCATTTCAGAATTGATGAGCTCCAGCTCTTTAATTACATTTTTTAACAAATATCTATGACCTATTTTTGTGAATTGTGAATTTTTAAGCACCAGAGCAATCTTTGTAATTGGTGAACTCACAAACCTGCACCAAGTGGAAGCAGAATTACATGTGGGATGGTTTGTTGTACAGTATTTCCTCTTACTTTCTTGCAGAGCAGGCACTAACTCCGTAGTATCAAAAGTTTCCAGGGAAAGGAAATTTGACCCTCTGAATGTATAGTCTTCAAGGGATTTGGTATGCTAGGCTCATATTTTATTCTCTTAGTGCCTACAACCTCTTGGAAATGTTTTTCTTTAGAGTTGAGTACGAGAGAGTTGAGGTTGAGTGAGATCACTGACCTCGTCCCATCTGAATGGCAGAGCATTACTTCTGGGTTCGGATTTGGGTTGATGACTTAGACACTGCTGGTTCATAATCTCTGCTAAGTGTGAAGCAATTTTTTGCTTCTGGATGTTACTTCACCAGTACCTTGCTAAAGCATAATAATTTTCACCTTCTGAGGTAGCTGTTGACCTACAGTCTCATTGAATAATACAAGGGCAATGATCTCAAGTATTCCTGCAAAATTCTAAGAATAAGAATTCTAAGATACTGTGTATCACAGAATCACAGAATGGGTTGCAAAGGCCCACAGTGCTCACCCAGCTACAACCCCCTGCTGTGTGCAGGGTCTCCAACCAGCAGCCCAGACTGCCCAGAGCCACATCCAGCCTGGCCTTGGATGCCTGCAGGGATGGGGCATCCACAGCCTCCTTGGGCAGCCTGTGAGCAGTGCAGTTTAGTTCATTCATGTTTCTTCTAGACCTTTAGGATTTGTTTGTTTGTTTGTTTGTTTGTTTGTTTGTTTGTTTGTTTCCTTCTTCAGACAGCAGAAGTTTAGGCGTGATGCCTGAACAGCGGCATGCTGGGGGCGAGTACTGTACAAAGCCTTTGCCTAATGTCTCAAGGCACTGCAAGTCACATATTCACCTTCATAGCTCCTAGAGCTTCCTAGGAGAAGAACAGCACTCTAATGCTGAGGCAGAATAGAACAACAGCAAATGACATTTGCAACTTTTGGTTGAATACATCAGAAACACTTTGCAGTGAGGTCTCATTTCATACTATTTGTTCTCTACAGTATATGTTTAGTAGCATCCTGTCAATGAGAGACTTTCAGTGATGCTGTACACGTGCCAAAAATGTTAGTAAGGCTGAAAAATCAAATGCTTCAACACTTCGAGGCTTAGCAAATCCAAAAAGTGCTGTTTGAACTTATTACCTTTAGGTAATCACTAAATATACGTTCTGCTCGTTCTAGGTGGCTAATCAGAATGTTGAGACCTAATCTCAGAAGTGTTTTTAAGCCCTAACAATTGTAATAATATTACCAGAGAATATGTTTGTGATGCAGAAATTGTTCCTAAAAGAGGGTCTTTGTCACAGCAGATGGAATGTTAAAAATTACGTGATACATTTTACCTTAATCTGTACATTTCTGAGATCCCTTCTGTAATGCAGACAATGTCCCCTGTCATTTAGGATGACAAGGTGAAGCTGTATTTTCTTCATTCATACAAACGCTTCGCAACTTGAAAATGAGAGATTACTTCAATTTTGATCTGAAAAGAGAATTAAAAAGGCCTTTTTGAAATTTTCAGTTGTATTCAGTAAGGCCGCTCTGCACACACTGAACAATGAAGATTAAACCTATTACTGCTACTTGTTCAGCAGGCATTGTCTGCTCTGTGTACTGTACAAAATGGGGCCTGGTGGTAAAAAGTACACATGTCATGATGTAATTCCATATTCTGCTTTTCACAGCAAAAAAAAAAAAGGGGGCAATTTAGATTATACAAACAATCTTTCTTTCTGCTATTTTCTAATTTTCAAATATTTGACTTGGTAAACGTAAAGCTCTTTTTTTTAATGAGTAAATTCCTGGATTTACCAAATAGCAAACTGACCCTTGCCCTCTCCCTCCTCAGATTCCATCAGAGTATTGACATAATCAAAAAGCCCCATTAGAAAGCTTATTACTTGAGCTCACGCTTTATGGTAATCATAAAACAGCCCTCCCAGTGTAGCCAGATGGTATAGGAGGGAAGGAATCTTTGTCTTACCTTTGGAAATATTTGCTTTCAAAAGAGATGTAGTGTAAGAAAATACAGGGATTTGTTCAAGACTCTGTGAGTCCTGTGCTTCAGTGAGCATGAAGCCCTCCCAGGCTGCAGGAGCTTCATCTTCTCAGGCCTCATTTCTTTATTTTCTTTCCCTCTTCTGTAAGAAAGTGGTGATTTTAGGGATGCATAAGTGGATCATTCCTCTTAGACTAGTAAGCATAAGAATGTAATGGCCACAACTATAAAAGCTCTGTGAAACTGCAGTGCTTTTCAGGCTATCACTATTTTCTAAACAGATTTTTCAAAGCTGTGATCCAGTGAAAGCTCTGCTAAGTTAAAAGGTAACGTAACTTTTAAGCTCTCTTCTTGCTACAAAGATCTAGTTACAAGACACAATGTCCTTCCTCCGTTACTGGATTCCATGAATTAGGAAAGCCATTTTCTAGAACTCCAGGATGCTCTTATTCACAGTTCATTCCATGATCACGATGGAAACCGTGCATTTTTCCTTGCACCACAGCAAACTACTCACACGTAAGGAATGTTACATAGTGGCCTTTTCTTTCTTTTCTTTTCCTCCAGCAAACTTCCACTTCCAGTTTTCTTTAATTGTCTTCTAGCATTAGCACTCAACGGGATAAATCCAAATCCCAAATGCAGAAATGTGGTGTCACAAACCACTGTGCTGGGAATTGGTCCGAATTATGCAAACACACCAGCTGGTGCCAAACAGTTTGCTCTGGAGCCCCATTCAGCATTTATCCCCATGTAAGACACTTTCCAGAGCTCTGGCTTGTATGTACCCCCCCCCCCAAAAAAAAAAGCCATTGATTTAAACTAAAAATGAGCTCATAAGGCAGGGGTGGGGGTGAGAAGGGAGAATGAAATGACAAGAAATGATATACAAACTGCTTTTTAGAGATAGAGGCAGTCCATAGAAGTGGGGCACTGCAGTCAAAGCGTATGTAGCTTTGCATGGACTGTTTTATTGTGGCAATGTAATAACAAGAAGCATTTTATTTTGCCTGGATTTAGGAAGAGGACAGCCACGCTTTTAAGTATCCTGTGACTCCCAAATGGCCTTTTTCATAGTCCACGTTGTGGGGCTCGATTATGGTTGAACTTAAGACTGTCACATCAGGTACAACTCTAACATAATGTTGTTATAGATGTAGCTTGAAATATGACTGCCCAGTAAGGGGGAAGATTGGAGTGTTTTTCCCATCTGCTTTAGGCTGTTGATGTATCTCAGCAGCAGTCAGCAGCATCTGTGCTCAGACACCCAAATTTACGGTACAGTTAAAATAGAAACTTCAGAGGTTGATTCACATGCCTAAATTAGATGTCTAGTTAGAGAGACTGAATCTCTCCCACTCAATGGGTATTTTAGTTGAGGCAGGCAAATAAGAAATAAATATATTCAGATCGCAACTGTCTTTATGTTGGATTTACACTATTTTTACAATAGAATCTTATCATTTGTGTTGGCAAGAACCTCAGGAGGTCATCCAACCCCTGCTTAAAGCAGGGCCAACCTCAAAGTTAGATCTGTTTGCTCAGAGCCAATTCATTCAAGTTTTGTGCACCTCCAAGGGTGGAGATTCCACAACCACTCCAGGGCTGCCTGTCCCAGTATATGGCCATGCTCATTTATATCTTTTCCTAACATTCAGTTTGAATTTCCCTTGATGTAACTTGTTTTTGTCTGTAGCTTATGCCTCAGATTCATTCTGTTGTGTGCTGGAGGACGGATACATCAGAGTTTGCTATAAGTGAGCTGGTTCTCGTGTCAGAGCAGCTGGTTACAAAGGAGTGGAGCTCAGAAGAGCCTGTGAAATCCCCCTGAGAACCATGGAGTGAGCACGGAGGGAATGGACTGCATAATCTCTTTATCAAGAGGACATAATGGTTCTAAATGGATGCAATTCAATAACAGGAAAGAGAATAGTTAGGAGAATATTGGGCATTTCAAACACTGTGTTATTACACTGTGTTAAGTCAAAGCTAATTGGCATTTTATTGCCAAGTCTGCCAGTATCTCAAACTGCTGTCTCCTAAATTGCATCAAGAGTGAAATGCAAGTCATATTCCATTCATCAGAATACTGCTAAAAGTCCAGCCTCACATTGCTCCTCACTGCAAAGGGTGCAAGGAATGATGGAGGCTGACTAAAGCAGTCAGGTGTCAGAATGGAGGAAACACAACCTAGGGGATGGAGATTGGTGACAGCACCCCAGCGAGGAAGTGAGACTGAAATGTTAACTGGGAATTGAAACCATGATGGAATGGAAAAAAATTACTTACAAATACAACAAGTGCATGCAGAAGTGAACAGATGCAAGTGTTACGTGTCTGTGATGGAAGTGCTGTTTCATCAGCCAAATCACAAGAAAACTGGTGGCACAGATTAAAAGAAGTTTCTGTTACTCAGAGATGCAATACTCACTGCCAGCAAAGCCCTGACCCCTCAAAACCTGGGAATACAGAACAGGAGGAAGGAAATATATGTGTGTAAGTGAAAGCAAGCAACTAGAGACAAATAAAGTGAGCAACTTAAACAGGTAAACGCAGTGGTGTTTTGAAAACTGAAATCATGGGTTCCTGTTCATGGAGAGATCGACAGAAGTGTTCACTTGTTTGGAGTCCTGGCAAATACAGCCCTTCAGATACCAGAGCACCAGACCACAAGCAAAGCAGCAGGGTCCTGCTCTGACTGTAAGGGATCGTTTGTGTCCATGGTGCTCAACAGAGTGTAAGGAAGAGGCTAGTGCTGCATACAACAAAGGGCCCAAAGACCAATGATATGAGCAGCTGATGCAGTGTTCGATGTCCAGCTTCCCCAAGAATACCTTATATCTTGATTTAAATTACATGCATTTACTTCTAATATCAGCATGGGGTATTTAATTAAGGTCTATGTGGCCAGAGAGTTTTTAATGTTAAGGAAATGCAAAACCCATTGAAAATGAGCAACACCTCAAGCTTGAGCTCAGTGATTTTTAGACCCAGTATCTGATGTAAGATGAGCTGCTAAGAAAGTACCAGAAATATTCAGATAGAAAATCAACTGATTCATAGTATATCAACAGGATGCACTGCTAAAAAATGAGTCGTGATGCAAAACTCCAGATAGCAAAACAGAACTCTCTGTTCTTTTTAAAGGTTGAGTTCAAGAGAGATTAGGACAAGGTCAAAAGATGGCAGGAATTTAAAGAAGAATAAAAGATAAATTTGCTGAAAATGTATGACTGCTCAGCTGCTCAAAAAAGATGTATTCCTTTCTCTTTTTTGCTGTATTATGAAGGTCTGTTAATTTGAGATGGCTTCATTTTCTTATTCAGAAAAAAAGAAAAAAAGACAATTAGTATGATAATATAAAAAGCTCAAAGGGGAAACAAGCTTATTGCACTGCATGTTTCATGCACTTGTTAGCATGTGGCTCTACAGCAAGATCTTTTTTACAATTTAACGTGCAGTTGTCTGGCCCATAAGCACTGAGAGGAGAGAAACGCATTGCAGAGCATCAGCATCCTCACCTTGGTCCAGGGAGAGTGGCACACATCATGCACAAGTTCTTCTCACTTAAGCTGCTCCCCAGAACATCCCTGCACATATTGTCTATTTTCTTTCTTTGCGTTGCCATCTCATTCCTCAGGCATGCCACAGAGGTTGGGTCTGAATTGCATTTCCCCAGACAGCCCTGTATCTTAGACTGTGGGGGCTATCGTTCTTAGGGGGATAGTTACAGTTGCACCGAACCCTTTCCCAGAAGGACAGTTCTTTGATGAAAACAGTCCCGAGGGACCCAGAAGGAGAGATAAAGAAGATTCTTGCTTTTCCTATTTTGATCTTCCCTGCCGCAACATCTTTCAGTCCAGCAGCACGAGGTGCCAGAAAAGATGTTGTGTTCCTCCTGCAGCTGCTGCCAGAGAGCTCTGCTGGACAACACACGCATGCTGCCCTCCGACTGCCTCTGGCCTGCCTGCAAACCAGCCTTCCACAGCTGTTCTCAGTGCCATCGCTATCAAATCACCTCCTAACATTGCTGAATGCTGCTGTCCAGCCAGAGACTCATCTGCTCAGGCTCCCGGCACACCCACATAGGTGTGAGTTAAGGTGGGATTCCTGTGGTGTAACCACCACTGTCAGCACAGAGACCCCATCCACGCTAGGAGGCATCGCTGTCAGATGCTTTGCTGATCTCCATTTGCTGTCGTTGCTGTGCTGCTGGAGCGTGTGTAGCACTGGCTGTTCTCTTCCAGAGCTGAGCATCCTCGTTGGAGGTGCTGGCACTGCCAGCACGGGGCACACAGCTGCTGACACGGCTGTGCTGCTGGCCTGTGTCCATTTGGCACGTCGCTTGGAGCCGTGTGTCAGCTGTGACCTTGTGTGCTTGGTGCAGACAATGGAAGGCCTGCATTCTACCAAGACGCTGCACGGTTTTCGCATGGCTGCGTAAAATGCAGTGGTAGCAAAACATGGCACACTTTTCTTTCTCTGCTGATGGGAATTTGATGTTTATCCAAACGAAAGGGGGTGAGCATCTTGATACATCTGTATTCTTCTATGGTTTCTACACTTTTTCATATGGAGTTCCTTACTCTTTTGAAATAAACTGCACGTAGTTATTTAAAGGAGCTCTTGCCAGCTCAGTAGAAACAAACACTACACAAAGGCTTGACCGTATCAGCAGACAACTGCTTGCTCCTTCAAGCAAGGAGTGAAGTACTAACCACAACTCATTTAGGCTTCTATACAACCAGCACAAAACCTTCTCCAAGATTTCGGTTGCTCCCAGGCGTGATGTGGAATGTTTCCGAGCATGTTTTGCTGGATTGCCCAAAGAACAAGATATTCACAACCTCTTCTGGTTTCTCCTTCACTGAGAACATTCAGATTCTTTGCAGAGGTGGCACCAGCAGCCATCAGAAGGATTCCTGTATTTCTCCAAGGGTAGCCATAGGCGAGTGCACTTGTCGTGCCTTGTTAAAGCTTTTGCTTTAATGTACAACATCTGTTTCTAATTTCTGGTGTTGTGTCTCAGACTAAGAGAAAACACTTTGTTCCCCATAGCTTTTCCCTTAAGAATCACAGAATCACAGAATGGCCTGGGTTGCAAAGGCCCACAGTGCTCATCCAGTCCCAACCCCCTGCTGTGTGCAGGTCACCAACCAGCAGCCCAGGCTGCCCAGAGCCACATCCAGCCTGGCCTTGGATGCCTGCAGGGATGGGGCACCCACAGCCTCCTTGGGCAGCCTGTGAGCAGTGCCTCACCACCCTCTGGGTGAAAAACTTCCTCCTGATATCCAACCTAAACCTCCCCTGTCTCAGTTTAAGACCATTCCCCCTTGTCTTATCGCTGTCCACCCTCATAAACAGCCGTTCCCCCTCCTGTTTATACTCTCCCTTCAAGTACTGGAAGGAGTGCACTGTTAGCCTGGCAAACCAGCAGCAGGAGCCGAGGAAACGGTAGATTAAAAATATTCCAGTGTGTTGCAATTACCCAACATGGCTTTTGCTTCTCAACAGCCCTAATTTTTCCTGTTGTTTTGCATTTCAAAGATGAATAATGCATACGTGTAGCCGACCATCTCTGCTGAAATGGTACAGTGGTATAGCTCTGACACAACCCCCAGACTCTCATACTTACTACAGAAGACACACGTCATTCATTAAGTGGTTCTCCCCAAAAATGGAGCACTCCCGCAATCTCTTCCACTTCCTAAATAAGCTAACAGCTTCTTTGGAGAGGTAGTGAATGACCACGGGAAGCATGCCAGAATGTCCTTCCTGCCTGGACCAGGTCTAGAGAAATAGCTGTGGGGAGAGGTTTACATCAAAGCAAACTACTCTGCATTTGCATTTGAAGCAAACTGATTACTCCAGAACAAATCATTTTTATTACAGAAGAGTATCCGCACTGGAAACTATTCTAATAAATTTCACTACACTGCCAAGCACTAACTGGAAAGACTAATACTTTTATTTTAAACAACATCAAGCCGATGTGAACTCATTTTAAGGTCATTTCCATTGTAAGAGTTGTGTCAGCAGTGCGTTTCTGTTCAGAGATTCTTATCTCAGCACTCCCAGGAGTTGTCTTCCAGGAGATCACCGAAGTGACAGAAATATTTCTCCTTCTCTTCCTTAGCATACCTTTCCCTTAAGGTCAGGCTTGCTCCCCAAGAGTCTCTTACATACTGCTGGGAAGTGCTTAAGGTCTGTCTTGCACAGTTCCCATGGCAAACACAACTGGGCATGTATCCGTTTCCATCAGCGTTAGAGAAAAAGATCTTTTGCCTTGTAGCCTTTTGATGAC
This sequence comes from Perdix hodgsoniae, assembly GCA_035772895.1. Classification (NCBI taxonomy): domain Eukaryota; kingdom Metazoa; phylum Chordata; class Aves; order Galliformes; family Phasianidae; genus Perdix; species Perdix hodgsoniae. The sequence continues at coordinate 1,659,031 of JAPSGF010000065.1, forward strand.
AACTCCCATCAAATCTAGGAAGCTCAATTCTAAGAAGTCATTTTCCTTGAAAAGTGTTCCACAGCCTCCTAAGTTCAGCTTTTTCCATTTTGAACTAACAATATTCCTATAACTCCTTTCGTAACCAGAAGAAATCATTTCATTTCACAACAGATTAATACTCTTTCAATTAAGGAAAGCAACGTTAGAACCAGGTTTTCATCACAGAGTGCAGCTCTTGCACATCCCCTTCTCCTGGGAAAGATGGCAGTGACATCTCTTGCATTACAGCAGCAGGAGCCCACATCGTCAGTGCAGGCACTGCACGGTCTGTGACAAAGCCTTGGACAAGGCAGCCTCTGTCACAAGGATTTTAATCCCTGCTGCAGTGCAAGGAAGTGAGGAAGCAGACTGGAGGAAGAAGAGGCATACAAAGGCTAATTAAAAGAAGAGGCCTCAGCAACATTAAAACTCCATTTGTTTTAACAGTTGTGCAATAAATGCTTTAGGAGGAGAGGTTAACACATGGCAAATTAACCGGCAGTCACTTTCTTTTTCTCTGATGTATATTTTACTGCTAATAAGTTGTTGGGCTCCCAACAACAGAATGCACACGCTCTGTTTTTCTTTAAAACACACAGAAATTGGCAGGGCTGTCTCCTCCTGCTTACGTCCCATTGTACTGCCTTGGAATTTCTCCTGTTTCCATCCAGCATCATCCAGTGGTTGAAAAGCAGTACAGTGAGTAACGGAGCGACATGGCACCCTCCTGCAGCTCTGCCTGTGCGTGGCTGTGGGTACCAAGCTTTCTTCCTCCTGACATGGAACAACGAGGCAGATTTTACTGCAGCAAACACTTGAAAATAAAACGAACTGTAGTGACAGAGGAGGAAGCAGGTAACTGGAGCTGTCTGTGCCTAGGAATCGAATGTAGGACAAGGTTCTGCTGCACAGTGCAGCTGGCATGCAGCTTCTTCCCATTCCCTTTCCTGCTGACCTCAATGTGCGGTGCTCCTAATATTACAAAATGAAGATTTTTATTATTATTATTATTTCTGCACAGGTTTTTGTTTGCTTGTTTGTTTGTTTGTTTTTTCCCCACAATAAGGGGTTTTTAAGCCAGCAGCTTTTAGCCATTTGGAAAACATTCAGACTTCTGTTCGTCAAGTCCACAACTCTTCTGCTGTGCTGTGCGTAGAGACATAATTGAAAGCTGATTCTGTGGACTGTGATTGTCCACAGCTCTGCTTTGCCAGTCAATTTCTTTCTTTTCCCTTTTTTAAAATCCATTAAGCAGTATACTTTAAATTCCTGGTATTTTTCAGGTGGTTGACTTCATCTTAAAAGCTTTCAAAGAGCTGAATCGCACGCATTTCCCATTTAACTGCAGATCTGTAAGCATACAATTGCTATGTAGCCAGCTTACTGCATAGCTTTCATTTTATTGTCTTCATTCATAGCTTCTTAATTTGGGACTTAAAGGAGAAAGTGATTAGTTACACTTGTGTGTGTCTCTTAGCTCTCCTGAACTTCAGCATCCCTCTCTGTCTGCTCACCAGTAACATCACCACAGCAGCACGGAAGGAAGAATGCCTGCTCCAATTAGCTGTGTCCCTGGAGGATCACAGGGAGATCTCAAGTCAAAATCCTGTAAGTATGTTTGTTTTAGAATTACTGTTCCCAAACTGAGCAGTCAGTTTTTGTTTAAAGATCAAGGAACGGATGGTATAAAACATTAAGAAACAGTGCATGTGTTCACATGCCATTTATATGTGCATGTAAAAACTGCAGGCCAGCAAGCTTGGCCAAAAGCAAACATTAAGCTCCAGGTCACTGCTGAAGGCTGCTGAGCCACCCAGACATAAATGATGCCAGCCCCATTTTCTGACTGTCTGGGCACCTGTTCTGGATGCAGACAGGGTCGACAAGCAGAAACTTTGCTGGCTGCACAGACATCCTTCCACAGTGAGACCATCGTCCTTGTGTTTCCAGATATGTGACACTCATATGTGACCCCCCCCCCCCCCCCCCCACCCCGAGGTTCTGTCCCATTTGTGCTTTGAGGGTTTTACAGAGCAAAGCTGAAAGGGTGACTCTTGCTGCTAACAGGCATGTCACAACGGACAGCTGCTGCAACAGACAGAGGCTGGGGGATGTAAAATCTCGTTGAAACCAAGCTCCCCTTGCATTTATTTAATCCCCATATTGCAAAGGGTAACAATGCTAATAATATGCCACCAACAAATAAGCCTGTCCTTTCCATCAATCCCAGACAGCATCGTCTGGCAGCTGTTGTGATGCAAGTGGGAAAAAAAAAGAGTTTGAATAAGGAGCAGCTGACATCTTGTGCCTTCCATGTGGGCCCACCACCCTCCCTCAGGCAGGTTAATACCCTAGAAACTATAGATGCTTAGGCTGCAGTCCCAGCCTCCAACTTGTTGGCATTCCTGTATTTTGAGAGCTCAGCTAGGATCCTTCCCAGCATTTCAAGGTCGTGACAGACGTTGCAGTTTACCATCTGCAGTTATGGTACAGCAGTATGCACTCCCACTCCGTGCATGTGTGTATGGCTGGGAACAGCTACTGCAGCTGCTAACAGCAGTGGAGGTGCAAAGTAAGTTTAGAAACCCCCCGCTCTACACTTTGCTGTAGGTCTGAGCACTGATATGACAGGGCAACTGCTAAATCCTACGACTCGTGGCTCCTCACTATTTACTTGGTGTATGCTACATGCTCCCATCCAAATCACCAACATGAATGAGAGCATGGTGTGCCCACTTGTCCTAAACAGTCAGAGCAACGGGGAAAAATCCACACTGGAATGAACGCAGTAAGTGGTTTATTTCAACCTACTCAAGGGATCAGGGAGCTTACCCTTAGGAAACAAAGCAAATACACTTTTTTTTTTCTTGATGGTCAGTAGTAGAACTTCTTTTTAGGTGCCTTTACTGAAGGATTTCTTAGGGTCTGCAAATGTTTAGAGAGGACTTTTTACTGCTTTAGTTAGCCAAGCTATGCCAGCTCACAGTAAACGGGAGGAACTTCTGTGTTGAGAAGCCTTTAGACTCCCCCTGCCTAATAAAGTGGGTATTTATTGACTGGGCTTTGAGAGCAGTGCTGCACTGAGGTTTTGGTGGCAGAAGCGGTGTGTGGTTTTCACATTTCTTACTGCTGTTTTGTCATGGGTGGTTTTCTGTAATAAGCTGCCTGCTCTCGCTCTGAGTTCATCCTCACTTCATTATTAACTCGGAGATTGCTCTTCCTTGGATTTCTAGCTGCAAATACATAAACATAATACATAAACATAAATACATAAAGGTACGTATTAGTAATTGACACCTGGCAGCCCTGTCCCATCACCAGGTCTAAGTGCTAAGCCTGAATGCTGCTTGCTGTCAGTGCTGGTAGCAATGTGATGCAGGCTAAGCGCTCTGAAGGTTTATTCCTTGCATTTCACAATGACTCTGAAGGAGTGGGACAGGAACAGGCTGCTGTGCTGGGAACCAACTGCGGCCCTTGGGAGTTCCAGGGGAGCACACAGCACTGTGCGTGGCTGTAAGCAGCATGGCTTTGTGTCAGCACTCCTTACTCAAAGCCCAACCAAAGCCACTGCTCACAGCTCCTCTGCAGGGAAAGCATAGCCTCTGGGGGATAGAAGGAAGCATGCTTTTTGTTAGATCTTTAGTGCAAGATTCAGGCATGCAGCAGAGAGCAGCAAGCAATGATGAAATATGTTTCAATTGCACTTGCAAAATCTGTGTATATTTTGTGTTGCTGTCTGTAAGAAGAGCTCTCATCTTTCTACCTCACCCTTAGAAAAGCTTCACCACAAAAAAATCATGAGAGGTGGCTTATCTGTCTGTGTTCCTTTTGACTAGGAAAGTGGCTGAATGTAAATCGGGTTTAAGTAACTTAACTAGCTTAAGACTGACATCGGGTTCATTTCTTCTAAAGCGTGAATGCAAAGTTAATGCCTTCTCAAACATGAACTGCTGTGAGGAAATGTACAAAACGGACCTTTCAGGTGTACCCGAAATGACTCAGGAATGTAAAAATCACTGCAAATCAGTGGAGTTTATAGTCCTACATCAGTTATTCTGATATGCCTCTCAAATGTCAAACACAGCTTTCGTATTTGCTTGTATTATAATTAGATTCTTTTGAGTTGGAAGGGACTTTAAAGGGCCATCTAGTTCAACTTCCCTGCAATGAACAGGGACACCTACAGCTCAATCAGGTGCTCAGAGCCACATCCAGCCTGGCCTTGAATGTCTCCAGGACAGGGCCACCACCACATCTCTGGGCAACCTGTGCCAGTGCCTCACCACCCTCAGTGTGAAAGACTTTTTCCTTATACCCAACCTAAATCTGCTTTCTGTAAGCTTGAGGCCATTTCCCTTGTCCTGTCACCACAGACCCTGCTAAAGAGTCTGTCCCCTTCTTTCCTGCCACTCCCCTTTAGATTCTGACAGGCTGCCCTCAGCTCTCCCCACAGCCTTCTCTTCTCCACCTGCACAGCCCCAGCTCTCAGCCTGTCCTGTAGGAGAGGTGTTCCATCCCTGGGATCATTTTTGTGGCCCTCCTCTGGACGTGCTCCAACAGCTCCATGTCTCTCCACATCTGGATGCAGTGCTCCAGGTGAGGCCTCACAGCACAGAGCAGAGGGGCAGGACCCTGACTCCTCCTGTCAGGCAAGACCTGCCCTTGGAGAAGCTCTGCTGGTTATCTCACATCACCTCCAGTCCCCATCTTCCCAGTGGGATGAGGGAGAGAATCAGGGGAAAAAAACCAAGTACAACTCGTGGGTTGAGATAAAACTAGTTACTGAGGTAATGAAAAAGATTATAATTATGACATATATATATGTGTGTGTGTGTGTGAATGCATATAGCAAGTGATGCACAAGTAGCTGCTCTCCTCTCCCTAGTCAGTGCCTTGCTAGCCCCTGAGCAGCAGAAGAGAGCAAGATGAACTCCCAGTCCCTTCAAAATGCCTTCTGCATGATGTAACCTGGTATGTAATATCCCTTTGGCCAGGTTAAGTCAGCTGCCCTCACTCTGTTCCCTCCCAGCTCCTTGGGCCCTTTGCTGAGAACAGCCTTGGCTCTGTACAACACTACTTAGCAGCAGCTGTAAACATCCATGTGTTACCAACATTGTTTCTCTCCTAGAACCAAAACAGCATCATACCAGGCACTCTCAGGAAAGCAATTCCATCCCAGCTGAAACAAAGACACCTCTCCTCCATGTTCCTTAGCATAGCTTTCGGGAGGATCTGCTCCACGATCTTCCCTAGCACAGAGGTGAGGCTGACAGGTCGGTGGTTCCCTGGGTTGTCCTTTCTATCCTTTCCTATCCTTAAAAACAGGTGCGACACTGCCTTTTTTCCAGCCATCGGGAACTTCACCTGCCTGCCATTACTCTTCACTGAGCCAATTCCATCAGGACTCTGGGATGCATCTCATCAGGACCCTAGATTTGCAGATTCCTCAGGTGTCGGAGAACCTGATCTCTGCTTACAGCGGAAGGGGCATTGCTCCCCCAGTTCCACTCCACCTTCCAAACCACTTTGCTCAGGGGCTGTGTATAAAGCAGTGATCAGCGAAGACTGAAGCAAAGTTGTTGTTGATCCTCAACCTTCTCCTTGCCCATTGTTACCAGCCTGGCTGCATTGTGCACTGCAGATGGTACGCCCTCCTGGACTTTCCTCTTCTGGTTGATGTACCCATAGAAGCCTTTCTTGTTCTTCTTTGCTTAAGTCCAGTTCCAGCTGGGCACTGGCCTTTCTGATCCCATCCCTACACAGCCCAGCAGCATCCCTGTACTCCTCCCAGAATGCCTGTTCCTGCTTCTACTAGGAGAGATTCTGCTGTCTGACAAAGATCCACAGTGGTTAATCACTGGATATCTCAGTATGACATTAGTACAAACAAGCAATTGGAAACATCACTAAAATCAGTCTTCAGTCTGGTATCAAGCACAGAATAAAGGAAACCATATTGAAAATCAAAATAAAACATCAGGAGTCCATGCTGAGGTTTGATCTCCTCTAGCACCTAAGATATGGTTTACTTTTCCAACCACTCCAAAGCCCCAGTCTGCATCGATGCAGAAAGGAATGGACAGTGACCTTCAGTCAGTTATGCCAGGGTTACTCAAGGCTTCCGTACAGCAGACAGGAGGTCAGAGAACTCTTTCAGTAGGCTAAGGGCAAGCTCCTGTTCACATTTGCCTAGAAGAATGCAGAGAGAGGAAAGCTGAAATGTGTCTCTCCAGTTCACTGGCTAGAGATGAAAATACAAACTGTACAACGCTTTCGTTCTCCATAAACACTGAGGTTTGGGGTGTTTCAGTGACTGCAGATTGTCACTGCTGGCCCCATGGGAAGCAAAGCTCTGCTCCTGGGGCTGCTCTGACACGCTGTGATGAATCCCAGGGGAGACCTGGGGATGCCTGCTGGGGTCTGACCTGCAGGAGGAAGGTACAGTGCGTGGAGAGGGGTGATGGCTGGGCACGTGGTCTGGGGTGAATGCAGGGATAAGCAGCAGAGGGGACAGTCACAGCTTGGGGTATTCTGCAGTTCTCACCTTTTTGCACAGTGGTTTGCAGCAGAAAGGCCAAGAAAAGAGTAGATCTCACTATTTTACCTCCACTCTGACCTTCCCGGCTCTAAGAAACACGCTGCTCTAAACAAAGGCTGCTGCAGTGCTCGGTGCTTAACTCCCCGAGCAGCAGAGAACTACTGTCATTGTCTTCAGTGGGACTTTGCCTGAGTAAAAACAGGGATTGAATTAAGTATTTGCTTCAGTGATCATCTTAGGTGAGTCATACCTGTAAGCAGCTTGGAAATACGGCATTTCAGAGCAGTACACGGAGTGAGCAGGGGGGGCTCCACAGCATTTCAGTGTTGCTCCCAGAGCAGTGGATTTCCAGCATCTTGTAGGCAGGACATCTTGTGCCTCCGTGAGCAGGGCAGGAAGGCCATGAGCCCTTCCCACTCGTAGGGGGAAGGTGCTGCCACCAAGGAAACAGTAGATTTTTTGCTGTCTCCCCGTGTACTCCTTCATTGTCTATCTGTCTTTCATAGACTGTATCTGAGCATGTTCTTCCACAAACTAACAGGCAGCGTGCTTACCACCAATACCAACCAGTAACCAAACCCACTGGAATATCTCCATCTGTGCAACAAAGGAAAAAATCTTAAATAGTCTATAGCTTAGAGTTAAAGCAATTCATTAACAATCATTAACTCATATAACTGGAATCAATAGGTGATTTTTCCCGAGTTCTGCCATTTCTGGGTATGTATGTTACAGCCACAGGCAAACACGTTGCAGTGCTCTGCTTTTCACGCTGCAGTGTGCAGCCCAACCACGTATATAAACCTCATGTGTGTGCCTCTATCTCTCAAATCATAATATCAATCTCAGGCCTTTAAATTAAGTTTATGCCATGCTTCTGGATGCTGCCGAGCGTCCTGTGCAAGAATGACATCATTGTTTCTGGAGTTACAAGCCAACATGAAAAGAGGAAAATCAGAAGCAGACTTTTAAGAGGAAAATATCAAAAGGAATTAGCAGTACGAATGCAGCATACAGTGCTTTTGGGCGCTGTAAACATTTTCTCATTGCTCGTTTGGGAAGAGCTGCCGTCCCCAGCCCTGCAGGCTGCTGGGCCACCATCCCGTTTCCTCCTCCGCCCTCACGCATCGCCCCGGTGCTGAACCACCATCTGCACGCGTTGCCCTGAGCTCGGCACGAAACACGGCTTCGGGTGGGAACTTCTGGGGGATGCGGAGCACCTGGCTGCGCTCACGGCGACCTCCGCGAGGCCTCGCCGCCCTGCCGTGAGGGGCCGCGCCGCTCGCACCCGGCTCGGGACGGCCCCGCGCTGCAGCCGCCGTCGGACGGGAGGAAGCATCCGTGCGGCGCCCCGGCACGGGGCCACCGCTCCCGAACCGAGGCCGACGGTGCGTGGCCGTGGGTCGCGCCCCGCTGCGAGCCCGCGGCCGGAGGCGCGGAGGGCAACGCGGGCAGCGCCCGGCGTGCGGCCATAGCCCGCCGCCGCGCACACGCTGTCAGCGGAGCCGCCGTGTCAAAGGGAGCAGCCCGCGCATTCGCGTGCGGGAGCCGGGAAGGCGGGGGGGCGCAGCGGGCGGGGCGCAGCGCCGCGCCGCGCCGTTCGCAGACCCTCGGCAGCGCTCCGCGCCGGGCGGGTTTCGGCGCTGTGCATGCCGGGC